>JNDT01002241.1:0-38693 GCA_000697055.1 Saksenaea vasiformis B4078 | reverse complement strand
TATAGTCTGCATTCCCAAGATCGTTTTATCCAGTAACGATGAACTGCCGTTTACACTCAAACGGCGCCAATTTCCCGTGAGGCTTTCTTTTGCGATGACAATTAACAAGTCCCAGGGTCAATCGCTGTCCTGCGTTGGAGTTGACCTTCGCGAGCCCGTGTTTACACATGGCCAGTTTTACGTAGCAATGTCAAGAGTTACTAGCGCTTCCGGCCTCGTGGTCCTCTTACCGGAGAATTCCCAGCGCATAACCACCAACGTCGTGTACCAAGAGCTACTGTTGCCACCTACAGCGTAGATACAAAAGACTTTATATACCTGACTCTCCTTATACCTTTCATTGATACCATGCAATCAACGTTTCCGATGCTCCTATACCTACATTCCGTTTTACGTAACTTAGAATCTTCGTTTACTTTATGTAGTTACTTTATGTATTTTCGCCTTCCAATAGTTCTCATCATTACTCTGTATGCACGTCTTCTGAATGCTCTATACACTGATAGTCTTATCCTGATAATAACTCTCTGTCAAGTTACGGACCTTCCAATACAAACCTCCTTTTTCCCTTTTCTAATGGCTCTTTCTGCCGCCTCTTTCCATAATTGGGGAGCACAACGCATATCCAACCCCCAGCCGCGTGCGGCTGCAACGAAACGAGCGAAGCGAAGTGGAGAAGGGCTAGTCTTGGTTTACTCTATTTTGCCCCCAATTTTATCCTATCTTATTCTCATGTTTGTCTGAAATTTTCCTTGTAATTGTTCCAAATTTCTACAGTAAAACCTATAGCCTTATGCTTCAGAATTTTTTGACTCTTGCAAAACGTTTCCTTTTTTATCCGTTTGATAACACGTTGCCAAAAAATATGTTTCACTGCGAAAGGACTGTTTCTTGGCTTTCCAGACAAATCGAACGACGAACGTCTCCACAAAAACCAACCCTCGCAAGATGGGCGCGATATCGTCCAAAGAAGCCTGTAACATGCTAGGCTTCGGTAGAGGAGAACTAGTTGACTACGGATCGTTGTTACCTCAAGGGATTTACTCTGACGGTGCTTCGGATTATGATCACAAGGCTGTAAGAAAGTTCATTCGAGAAGGGCGTCTAGCTCCCTTCTACAAAGGTAACATTAGCCGTGCTTCAACGGTCTCAAGTCATAGTAACCATATGTTTAGGATTGAATGACCCCTCTGAGATAGTACCCAAGGCAGTAAATAATACTAACGCTGGTGGTATATCACGACTACTGTCATTACGCCGATGGAAAGCAGACGAATCAAAAGAAGAGCTACTTTACAAGCGTGTTGTTGAATGCCCGATTTGCTTTATGGTAAAAATAATGTTTTGGATATGCCTAGCGCGAAGCTTGACATAGGGTAAAAACAAAACAACATAAAAAAGTACTATCCAGAATTCATCAACTACTCCCGCTGCTGCGACAAGCCGATCTGCAGTGAATGCTTTTTGCAACTCAGACGATCTCGGGAATCCCCACTCATGCCTCCCGTATGTCCATTCTGCGTCCAGCCGAACTTTGGTGTCATCCATATTCCTCCGGAGTGGAGTACGCACTACGAGGTACAGCACCGTTCTTTGTTCACTACTGATTCTCTAAAATTAAAGGCATTCTGCAAACGGCGAGAAGATCTGGTATCTCCCTCGGGAAGTGCAGTGAATGAACAAAGGCGGCGAAGCTGGAGGCTGGCATCCAATGATCCAGACGTCGTCCTTGTTGGTATGGAAAGAGCAGGAAATACCAATGTTTTGACATTATGCATGGTAGATCAAATTCGTCCTAATTGGGAAGATATGCTAATGACAACCTCCAATCGGCGCCGATTTTCAGGTAGTATGTCTGGGAACGGAACTACCCGTCGTATTATTGTTCGTCCTCATCAAGAGGCAGGTTCCACGGGAAGACGTCCCTCTTCCCGTTCTTATAGCTCCTTGGGAGCTTCGTATTACTCTAACTACTTTACCTCGATGCGCAGCATGGATATAGACCCTGAAGAGGCGATGGTGATGGAAGCTATTCGACTGTCATTGGCAGATCAACCACAACAAGCGAATGTCGCAAACCAATCGTCTGTGTAAATTCTCACTCTAACCCTCGACCGCTATCTCAGGACATGTCACTACCACCATTATTTTATCATCGCATATTAGTTTTCAAACCTGTAAATCAATCAATCCTGTTTTTTTTTAAAGTTTCAATTAATGAATATCTGATACTTACGTTGCAAAGGAAGCAGAACATTTGTTATGATAGGCTGACATGAAGGTAGAGTGATCTCGCTATCTATTATTGATCGGCAATCCATGTCTCACCGTCTTTGCACTCTTTCAAATATTTTGACCACTGCGTCTGTTGCCTTCTTGTCTACCCGTTCACGTTCATATCTGCATGTCTCTACAATTTTAGTCTTGGCTATGAGACGAAATAACGTCGCAGTAGAGCAGGGGCTCCTACATGTTTGATGAAATCACACAAGAACAGGCGGTATGCTACACTGTGTCGGCCCTTTATGACGTTGACTGCACATATCATCACGTCTCGCATAATATTAGGGCAGCGTAACTAACCTTCTACTCGAATGATTATAATCTTTTCAACAGTGGTTAGTTCATTCATCGTCAACAGCTCTTGAATTAGGAGTAAACGATGCGGAAATATATGAAGCAATCTCCATGGCAAGCAGCCAATGAGTAATGATCCTAGATAACAAACAGGTAGCGATTGACAATTTACGTGTGCATTGAATAAATCTGCGAAAGAAAAAGGAAGACGAGTATCTCCTTGTTGCATTGATCAAGAAAGTCCAGTAAATCATGCAATTTGGCAAAGAACTTCGACTTGGGACTGCTATCCGTCTAAAGATGTGTTGATCCGGATTTCATATTACACAAAGGCTATTACACCGTCGATTAAATAACGCACAATGATGTTTTGATGTTCCACATTCAGATCTCAGAAATCGTATCAAGCAACCGGAGATCTGTAGAAGATATTGATGATTACTGTATCTTGCAGCTGAAAGATCAGGAATAAATTAGTCGCGACCATAGCTATGCAGCGATTGGCTTTACGATGGTGGACAACGGGCAGTTTCACGCGTGATATAATATAATACGCCACCATCATTATGTGGATTGAATTATTGATTGTGGCCGTGGCGTACATTTTACGGAGAAGAAGTGGTCTTGCCCTAGGTACGAACTGTATATGCAAACCGTGCCCTGTTTTCAAAGGCAAACAGAACAGATTTGTAAATTTGCGGGTGCGTGGAGGCATATATGATATCATGCATCGAGACAAAAGGTTCGAGTATGATTTCATGTTAACGCTTTATGGAAAACAATGCACGGCCATCTCCCCATTGATCTACAAATACAAACAGTGGAGTATTTGAAACGTGCTAATTGTGCCACCTGTTGCTAACATGACTATTGAATCATCGCGTGTATATTCAAGAAGAACAAAAAGAAAAACTGTATTCGATCCCGAAAGACGAGAACGGCTGAGTCTTTTCGCTTTACTCCCTTTACCATTGGTAACACCACATCCTTTCAGGGCATTATTCAAGCTGGCCCGCAAGATAAGTCGCAAAACGTGTGACAACAGCACACCGCTTACAAAAGGGTCCACGTGGCGGATATCTCCTTTTTTCTTCTTTTTCTTTTTGTATGAACGGGGAAACAGATAAAGTGGTCCAGAGAAATAATTCTTCCACGAGCCTATGGCGTCCTGGAACATGGCTTTTTTTTAGGGGCGAATCACTAAATAAGGTGCGTTTTGAGCGTTTCAAGCATCCGTAACTCTCCGCATTTGGATACAATGATTGACGCTTTGTAGATAATATCCTCTCGTCCACAATGCTATGGCACGAGGTGAGCAGTTTTCTTTGTCCTACCTTCGTAACGACTTTCTAGATGACCAAGCGTGTCTGAACGACTTGCCGTTGCCTAAGGCTAAACTGTACTTCTTGGCGGGAAGGAGAAGGATGAGGCAAAATAGGTTTCTCTTGTCAATACAAACTAAACCCCCCGATGTTTTACATTGTGTTTATCAGAACATTGTTCCGGGAATTCGTGTGTGGTGTTGACAGCAGAAAGAGTCGCCTCATCATGCAACCATCAGTATTTCATTTCCGCTATCACGCTTTACCTAGTTAAGTTGTACTACCGTCATCCGTGCAGTGACCAAGCACCCTTGGCCGTTTCACCACAAACAGATCTGCCTTTCTTTTTTCTGTTTGCAACCAACGAAACCATGGAAATCAAAATTCGAGCTGAAAACTCGTAACGTGCAGCTGGTCTGCCGGTCATGTGTAATTCTTCACGAAAATCACCAAGGAAAGCAGGGATCCTCATGTTCAAAAGGGGTATCGACGTCATTCCGTGTACAACCATTCCTTTGGACCATGCAAACCATCTTGAGTTTTCAGAGACCGAACACACCCGCGGGTAACACGACAAAATCCGTTTGGGAAAAACATAAGGGTTTCTTATAAAACTACTTAACTACCCATTCGTTTTGCATTCATCTTTTACTTCATTCGAAATTGCAACTCCACCGGAGAATCTTGCACCCACAGAAGGAATAACAAGGAAGGCCTAACAGCTACAACAACAACAAGGGAATACGTTGAACTGCGTTGACTGCGAGGAAAAAGACGAAGAAGAAGAAAAGGCACCGACCGTTTTCTCCTTTTTTTTTGTTTGATAGAGTAAAACGATGGCAGCGCCTTTAGAGAGACGAGGGTTACCTGAAGGGTTGACTTTAGAAATGGTCCTGCAAAATCAGAGCCCCAGTCCATACAGTTTACGGGACTTTGTGCAGTACCTCGAACAGACGTACTGTATTGAGAACCTTACGTTTTATCTGGCTGTCGAAGATTACAGACGATCTGCCAAGGAGTATTTTGGTGGATCTAAATTTGACTTTTGTGCGCGTCAGCAAGACTTGTTAAATCCAGAGCAACGGATAGGGTTCGAGACCCTGAAAGCCAAATTCGAGGATATCTTGCAACAATTTATTTTTCCCGACGCGATCCAGGAAATCAATATACCTTGTGAAATGCGTCAAAGCCTCCTTCAATCGTGTAGAGAGAATCAACTCTACCATCCCGCTCTGCTCATGCCTGCGTGTGCTGCCGTCGTCGAACTACTACGAATCAGTGCCTTCATCCCATTTGCAACGGACCCCGACAGGCTTACATCGGCAACCAAAGCTGGATTATGTGCCATAAACCACCGTCCACGAAGTAATAGCCTTGCTGTCTTGACTACACGCGAAAAAGAAGAAGAAGAAGAACAACGACGAACCCTAGCTGCTGCTGGCCAGCCACCGCCGCCACCAATGGCGGATCATGGGTCTAATTTCCCTTTTCCCATTACCTCTTCCTCTTCTACCTTCTTCCGCAAACTCACTTCCTCGTTTCGATTTCGTACACGATCACACTCACCTCCGCGATGGCGTTGTCCAAATCAACCTCAAACGTCGCCAACGATGGAGCGCGATAATAGTTTGAGCAGTATTAACACAAACGGAGAAGAACGACCAAAATTTATGCTATCACGTTCTCGATCAAGCACTTCTACGGATACCTCCAGCCCTTCCTCTCCTTCACCTGTCGGTCATTCCTTTGTTTCATTTTTTCCTGAACTGCCACATACCTCTTTCTTCCACGCTCGTTCTGATTTAAAATGTTGTCATGATGACAAGAAGAACTAATTTTATACCCTTGATTTTCTTTTTAGAAATTCCCATATATGCCCCTTTTTTCAATCGATACATTCTGTGTGTAGCATTTCTAGAAAGTGATGTCGCTGTTTCAATTATACATGTCGCGTGCTAAGGAAATCATGCCTATCTACAATTTTTAAATGAATACTCAGTGTTTGGTACGAAGATGGACAGGGAAAATGCTGTCGATAGGAACAGCACAACCCGTGGATTAGGAGTAGTCTTTTGCTCGACACAATCGCTTCTCATTCTTAGCATTTGCCAAAGTAACACACAGAGGCTCTTCAGCCAACGCGATAGAAGTACTAGATAAGCCTAGAGATGGAGATTGCTTATGAAAGAACAGAAAACAAGATGGCATCTACACGTTTATTTTTTACTTGCATCCCAATGTCGATCTACATCCCGACCGTACCATACTAGCAACTCCTCTCCTTCTTCAATATCCCGTTTTGTCCAGCAAATCACTTGGTTAACAATAGCACCTTCCAAAAAAACCATATTGGCACCTGCTTCGTTTGTTTCATTCATAAAATGAAAAGGGCAGTACATTTCACCATTAGGATCAGTGTAAGGGTAACCTTCTTCGTTTGTCGCGTCCAGCACGGTTTTGCGATACATCATCGAGTACTCCGATGCACGGCCCACACCATCTTTGAGCGAATCAAACTCATCTTCTGTCATCGGAACGCCAAAGTAAAATCCCAACGGTGTATTGTAGGGCAAGCGTCGTGTAGCAAACAAACCTTTGCCTGCCCCAGGAATTCTGGATTCATCCACACGCAGGATGTCCGTCCAAGCTGTCGGAACATTTGTCAGATCAAGATCCTTGAGATCAATCACCTGTTCTTTTGTTGTGGCTGTGTCTTCTGATGATGATGATGATGATGGTGGTGGTGGTGGTGGTGGTGGTGGTGGTGGAACTTGCTCTTTCCCATTTTCTATCTGTAGAGTGGTAGCAGCATCTTCTTCCTGCTTGCTTTTGCGACGAGCAATAAACGTATCAAATTCGGTCACGGCTACTGCAGATTCTTTTGGTACGCCAAAGCAGTATGGCCAGTCGTGTTCTGCTAGTTTTTTCTCCCACTTTCGGTACTCTTGTACGGCTTTCGAAAAGTTACCGGGCTCATAGGCCAGTTTGAAATGCATCGACCGACTACCATCTGGCCGGAAAGGTATAAAGTATCGGTCACTGTTGTTGGTCAGAATAGCGGACGCAGAATTCATGGGTGTCTACTGTAACCCGTCATTCTTCTGTGTAATTTTTCTTACTCTTTCTCTCTGTCTCACCTTGCCTCGAAATACTTTAGGCAAATGGCGCTCTTCACTGATCTTCTTGTCCATGGCTAAAGCAGCCTTGATGAGTTCCGTACGAGGAAGACATTGATCAGGATGTTGCCGTAAAGCCAGGAAAAGCATGTATGATTGATTATGCCATCGAGGTTGCGTTGAACTACGTCCATGATTCTGCGTACGTTTATGTGTTTCGTGAAGGATCGGTTGATGACCTTCTGTTGTCCGCCGCTTCAGGCGCGCTTGATCATCCATCATGACATCACCACTTCGTTTATCGCCGACAAATGCCAGTGGATCTTCCGTTGGTGCGGTAGGAACGAGCGATTCAATGACATTAATGGAAGTTTCCGATGTGGTGGTAATAGTGTGGGACATGAACAAAACGATAGGTGCGCCTCTTTTCTTTTTTCCTGCGCGGGAGCCAAACACACTCATTTTGTACGCCCTGTGGCGGCTTAGACATCACCGTGTGTGAAGCGCGCGGTCTTTTTTTTTTCCTCTGCAGTAAATCCGTCGGACTTGGAATATGAAGTCAGAATGCTGCAATCGTGTTGCCCACTAAAGATCCATCTTCTTGAATCAAGACAGGGCGGGGGAGCGGATGGCAGACTTTATCATGTATCTTTATTTTCCATATGAAAGAAGGATTTCTATCTATCATACTCCATACCTACAGGATATGAAGATTCTAGCTGAAATCACGTTTGGATTCCTTATCTGCACACAAATCGAAACAGTGCGAGTTGTCTAGCATTCTCCAAGCATCCTTGCAGACATTCTCCGTAATTTCTTCTATCTCCTCCACCGTCATCATCCGCTTGAAGCTCCATACATCTTGATAGCGATGTGGATTTCCACGTGCATCTGTCATGAACATCCCAGAAAGGGAAACGTATTCTCCAGAAGTCCCAAAATCCCATGGATCTCGCGTATACGTATGTTTCACGTCACTTATTGCAAAAATATATTTCTGGAGGTGTTTCTATTATCAGGCAGTAATGATCGTTTCGGTTCGTTGCACCTTTGTTGCGATCTCTTGGATATGGCATAGTCGCCGTACGTATCTCTGATTTCGATCTACCGATGGGCAAACGAGAGCTTTAACCAAGCGGCCGTATATCATCCTTACGTTAATTAATTATGACGACGGCTGGATCTCATTGGCTAAAAGTTGGCTTTTCCCAAAGGATCGCATGAAAGAGGTTACTAGTTCACGAGACATCTTCTCTTGGACTTGAGAGACACCTTTCATTTTGCTGTGCGCGAATTCTAAAGAAAGGGACAACCTACACAGATACGTGGAGAATGTGATGCCACTTTATGAAGGAACAGCAACACGATCAGGATCACCTGCGAGAAAATGTTGAATGGTGGCCTCTAAAAGACTTGGCCTTCCTTTGACCATCTGAAGATTTAAATAATCTAGCTACAAATTGCAAGTTCACTTGTCTCGTACTTCCTATTTCCTCAGTGCTAACAGAACTGGTAGCAAAAAAATGTAAGACATATGTTTCTTTAGCAATCCCTTTTTAGGAACCTCGGTTTTTCTTATGGTATTTCTCACCCATTGGTCGATAAGGGTGGAAGAGAACTCTCCATTGTTCATCATCATGCTGGCAACTAAGCTATTGTAAAAATTGACACGTTTGATATTGCGGTCAGACCCTTTTAAGGCAGTATGAGTTTTGGAGTTCCGATCAAAAGCGGAGTGCAATATGCATCACCCACACCATGCGGAGTTAGTTGGCGCTCAATATCTCACTGGGAACGACTCATTTCTCAGCAACGAATGCGATTCTTACAACGTGCATAACGGAACAAAGAGATGGGTGGGAAATATTATTCTTGATCCTAGTGCTAAAACCATTGGTCTTTCATCCATATCCTATCTGGTTTGTTTTCTCCCCACGACTCGGTGATGACATGGTGTTCTCTTTCCCATTCGACTTTAGGATTCCATTGTGTTCTCTCACGCTTATGGGTATTCCAACCGACCGTATTCTGTTGTCGGGTTCTCCACATCGGCCGTTGAAGAGATGATGAGGACGAAGCAGATCGTTCCCGCTCATGCCGTCCAATCTCTGTCGGTTTTCTGTGACTATTGCGTCGACGACGGTTAGGATGGTTGTTGTTGTTGCTGTTGTTGGGTGGTTGTTTGTTATCGATCGAGGGCAGCTCATGGGCAAGGTCGTCCATCACGAACACATCCTCTGGTTGGTCGGCGCGCCGAGCACCTTTGGATTGATAGGCCACGGGTCGCGACCGTGGATGACTATTGTATTTAGATCCGTTATGGGACAGGCTACTATTACTCTGATGCATGATTTCTCTGTCAAAGGGAGATCTTAAGGATGGGGGAAGTCTGTTTTTGTTCAGAGATCCTTTGAGTAAGCGTCTCAGGTAATCATAGTCAGGTTTGTCATAATAGCGTAGTCTTCTGGCATATTCCACGAATTCAAGGAAACCTCGGGGTAAGTCTGCACAAAGCTCGCTCATTACAGTCTCTTCCTTCAAAACACGTATCCTGTCCCAGCCAGTTTTGGAATTACGTGCTTGGATCCCAGTCCATGGTAGTGAGCCGAGAGCCAGATCCAGTATCAAGTAACCCAGACTTTCGATATCATCTCGTCTGGCATTTGTTTTACCTCGATGAACGTTCAACGATGCATATCTTGCAGTGCCCGTCTTGTTTCGGATCTTCTTTTTATTCTCAGGAAAGGGTTTGTTGGTAGTAGGATTACGCCACCAAGTTGCCAGACCAAAATCAACCACGTACAGTTTTGTTGTTCCCCACTGTTCTATCACGTCACGGCAATCGAGCGGCGAACGTTCATTGGAAATTTCGGGGTCCGGTAACTGGCAAGATGCGGGAAACAAAAAGTTGTCTGGTTTGACATCCCGAAAAACTAATCCGCGCTGATGAATATGTTCCAGGATAATGACCTGAAGTGGGATGAATAAACAAACATGGCCAAAAAAAAGTCAACACGGTTTACCATTTGGCAGGCCAAATCTACCATAATATCTAGAGGAATGGTTTCTACTGCCTGACGTAATTGTTTTAAACTGGGACCCAGGAGATCAATCACGATGCAGTCAAATTCTTCGTGTTGGCCGTACCAATGACATTGAGGTATACCAGCTAGAAAAGAGAAGATCATGCTTAAAAAGGCATAAATAAAAGAGATGGTCAACTTACGGCCAGCAGCCAAAACGTCATACATGACACTTTCGTGCTTCATTTGCGGAACTCGTATCAGGCGAGATTCTCGCTTAATTGCATAATGTCGTCCGATGTCAATGTCTCGGGCTACACAAGAATAATTATTATGGTATGAGAAAATGTGTGAGAAACAAACCTTCAAATACTTCGCCAAAGGAGCCTTCACCAATCTTTGCGAGAACAAGCCACTGTTCACCAACAATGACATCTTTGCTATTTGTGCTAAGCTCTGTACTTGTACTATCGAGCGAAGAGTTGTCGAGAACAGTTGTGGGTGATGGAGGTTTTTTCTTTACGGGATGGGGGTTGCGTTTTGTAGAAGGTGGTTTCTGAATGGCTTGCAGAGTTGTCATTAGCAAAGTGAAAGAACAGAGAAGAAGGAGTCAAGTGATGATGGAATGACGGTAGGGTGTATTCTTGAGTTGTAGTTGAGCGGATAAACTTCTTTTCTTTTCGAACACAGTGCCGTTGAACCCGATCGGCAAGAGATTCAAAAAGCAAGAAGGTTCCCTCGTACTTGACCCTACTTGTCAGAAGAAATAGACCACTTGAAGAAGTAAAAAGATACAGAGTATATAAAAAGGAAGCAAGGACGTAACACGCACACGCACACACAAGAGAAAAAAAGAAGTAACAAAAACAGACGGGAAGAAGTGTAATAGAGAGAGAAAGAACGAAGAAGGAGAAAGAAGCTATAAAAAGTCGAGACACAAAATAATAGTGGTAGTGATAGTGGTAATAGTGGAGAAGGGGATGCGAATGGAAAGGGAAAGAGCCATGGGAACTTTTTTTGGGCCTTGCGCAAATGAAAAAAAAATTCATGCAATCATCAACAGACACGTGAGTTCCCCCGGATGTACGTGTGCGTGTGTGCGCGTGTGTGTGTGTGTGTGTGTGTGTGTGTGTGTGCGTGTGTATACACTCCAAAGGGTTAGCAATAAACTTAATAGACTATTGCTAGTACTTCCCTCGAGAAAATTGGAGTTACCTTTTCCTTCATCTTTTCTTCTGAATGGGCATTTATTCATGGCCTCATTACACCTCATGGGTGCAGAGCCCATCTACTTAGCAGGTGCCTTAATTGTAACAACCTCAAACTAAAATTGGAGTCCTGTATTTCTTTCATGTCGTATACGTGCGAAATACAGGGTTCTTTTATTTGACACAAACGATGTTTCGATAGCACTCCCGCCATGTGCCCTTAGTCTTCTAGGTGTAAAAGCAAGGCTTTCAATTCACCCATTTACTGATGCTTTCTTCGCTTCGGTATAGTTGCTAGCGTACATTAACAAAGGGAATAAGAAAAAAGGGAATTTCAGGTTATCTCAGTGTAACATCTTAGTCTTTTTTTGTCATGTAACATGAATATATTGCTCTTCCATACTGCTTGTCACAGGACACGTGGAACGTGAGTCTAGCGTATGGTCGGCAAGAATGGACAGCATTGCCAAGGTATGAATGTTTCGACCGGCATTGATATCTCTGCCAAATACGTGAACAGTTGTTACAGACTGCTACGTTATGCAATTTCGAATCGTCGATCTCTACATTTTCCATGCCTTGATGACCGCACGTACTACAGACCTGGCTGGTGAATCCGTTCCTGACATTGACCATAATCAAACGTCCATGGAACTCGGCCCTCTTCAGCAACTTTCTGAGAGTCCTGGCTTGGCCATAGGGCTTCTTCCAAATTTGCCGTCTCCTAGTCTGTCGACCTTACCCTCGCTTCTGCCGTTTGGGAGCTTGAAAGAATGCAGGTCAGATGGACGACTTGAAGCAAAGCCAAAAAAAATTACGGGGCTGTTCATCATCAGTTGTTGCATTTTCAGCTTCTTCAAGTAGCCGTCTTTGCTTTTCTAATTTTTTCTTCTTATGAATTCACGCACAGTTCTGGACATCTGTCTTGTTAGCAAAGAAAGAACGTGAGAGTGAAAAGAGAAAAGAATGAAGTGATACATAAGAAAAGAATAGAATGATAAATCAGAACAGCTTTCTCACACCTGTTTGCAGCAAGTAACAAATTCACACTTCGATCTGATATCGTAGAGTTGCCAACTGAGCGGATGCTCCTGCTTAAAAGTCGTTATCCTAAATTGTTATCATCATTTAAAAAGCGTAAACATGGTTTAGCTAGAACCATACTACTTTGTCGCTCCTGCATTACGCTAAACTTTATTGGCTCCATGAGACAGGTTTGCATAAATCAAACTGGTTGACGAGAGCAAGCATATTACAAACATCCGCCAACACCCATTTCCGCATGTAATTGAGGAAAGTGATGCTGTCCAATGTCTGAATCAAGATATTATCTGCATTCGGTAATACACCAGCGTTGGATGGCAATGATCGCCTACCATACTGAAAGCGCTGAGTCTCATGGACGCTTAATTGTGGTCAACGTCGAAGAGGCATTCACAAACTCACGTCCATATGTCCTGTCTGCGAATGTCGAAAATCAAATAATCCGAGCAACAGAAGCTCGCGACGGTTAGACAATGTTGTAAGTATCACAAATACCGATTTCCATTTTTGTAGCTCGCTAACGACAATTTTTTTCTTTTCTTTGCGACATTCATTTTGTGAAAAACTGTAATTTGGGACTATGGTAGACTTTGTGCTGTTATAACTTCGGATTACTTATCGCTAAAACTTACATTATCCCTATAAAGTAACAATGTATAAGTTGACATTGATTCGAATTGAAAAGAACAGCACTCTGATATGTTTGTTACAGTGTCATATACACAGGTCGTAGATCGCTGAATTAATTATATCACCTCTGCGGGGATTGGGGTATGTCGGTGGGAGATTGTGAGTAAGCCAAACCCCAATAAATATAAACGCGCGGTGATGTAATCAGGTACCTTTTCGGAGGATCTGCTTGCCTCGTGCGTCCTATACATCGACTCCTCGCTATATGACTTGCAGATAGCCAGGGCAAACAGAATTTCTTATTGTTAGACAATGAGTAAGCGAGTACATGTTTCGGTATCAATAAAGTCCTTTTGTGACAAGAATATTCAATCGATTACCTTTGTGGAGGACTGTACAACCAGCATGACAACCATACTCAATAGTACAATTATCATTGTAATGAAGCACGTTTGGTTACACATGCTTTACTGTAGAAAGAGGTACATAGCACAGCGTTAAAATATTACACGGTTGCTCTGTAGAAATCGAATGGAAATCATAACTGTTCAAGAGGTTGCTTTGTAGTGGATCTTCGAATGTCAGCCAATAATGGCGAATCTATGGTCATTTTTTTGGAGTTCAGCAACTACGAAAAAGGAATACCTTGTTCTCGGTTTTATCGAAACGCAGGTAATATAAATATTCTTGCGCCTATAGGCTTTCACCAAGGCAAGCCGAATTGTTTATAAGCTCCTAGAAAGTCTTTGTTTCTGTCGTTTTTCTTCTTTTCTTTTCGTTCACATCACTTCCTCCATCGTTAATTATGATTCATATACAGGAATCGCACGGAACCCTATTGCTTAGGTCCAAATCACACTCCATTCATCCACTACCTAGCATGTCTTCATCGAGATCGACTAGAGTTATTGAACAATTGCAAGAAACTTGGGATGCCATTCAGAAAGATCTGATCAACACCAAAGCACAGGTACGGGGAGAAACAAAAGGAAACCAGAAAGTTTAATTTATGTCTTAGCTTGCCTCTGCACAACAAACCAAAGCGCAAGCAGAAAAAGATGCCAAGGAATACACTGAATCGAATCGTATTTACCGTACGAACATTCAAGAATTAATGCAAGTGCTCGAGACGAAACAGCAGGTTCTTGATGATACAAAGAAGTCATCGCTGGGCTTGGAACTGCAGGTGAAGCAATTAAAGGATGAGGCTAAAGCCTCGCGAACGCAGCTGGAAGATTTGCGACGAAAGGAACAGGCACTCGAGCAGGACCGGGATCGTGCTGTGATGGAAAATGAAAGAACACAGCGCCAGCGTCAGACACTATCGGAATCCGTCCAGTTACTCGGCTTACGATTTCAAAAAGAGATGATTGGTTTGAAGAACGATTTAGCCACCGTAAAACGACAAATTAAATTGATCACAGATCAATCACAAGCATTAGCACGGTCATCTGAATCTAGGATACAGAAGCAACTCGAGGTACGCAGAAAAGAACTAGAATACCTTAAAAAGGCAATGGCCGAGCTGGAAAATAATACCCAGGGGTTTGTGGATCGTGTCAAAGCCAACTTGCAGGATTTGATCGACAGTATCCAACAAGATGCAGAACGCACGGATAATCTTCAAAACGCAGTACTAAAGTGCAGAGACGAGGTCAATGGCTTAGTTCACCGCATCAGAACCTGTGTGGTCAATTCGGAAGTCGATGGGTGAATGGTCTTGCTGTTTATCCTTGGTTTTTTCTATTTATTACTTGATTCCTTCTCTTCATACTTTCCTTTTTTGCATATCTTTGTTTTTCTTAGTTCTGTCATTCTTTTTTTTTGTAAATTACCGAAGAAATGCTAGAGCATTTGATATCCAGAAATCATGAATATCCCAACACGCTATGTTTACAAGGACACTAAGTATTCCAATCGGATAAAGAAAAATGTGATTTGAATTTTGCAAGGAGATGTAATCTCCTCCTATAGATAGGCTTGTTTGGAGAGCCAAGTCGAACCTTCCGGTGTTCTACGAATCACGTTGGCTGTTGATGACATGCAGTATCCGCGACGAGCTGTCTTTCACGGACACAGATCACGTCGCGTACTGGCGACCTTATTCACTTACTACGACAGTATACTCCATTCATGATAATCCATTTTTCAATAATGGCTGGATCGTTTGGTATGAATCTAGTTGGCCCCGGATAGGGAAAGTACATACATGGAGTTGGATCGCAGGAAAGCGTCAAAGTAACCTGCAAACCTTCGATAGTTAAAACAAGAAAAAAGAGGAAGCGTGATACGATAGTCGCTAAGGCGCATAACCCGATATAAGCGAGGCATTAGTCACTTGTGGGATGGTACATTGCCACGACGATCTTCCCGCCTTCGCTTTGATCATCGCTTCCTTGTACTGCACGCGAAGATCTGATGTCTCGTGGTTATAAAATCTTCAATTAAAGCAGCATTCCCATCATTTCCCTCTGGGGCTTTCCTTTGGACAGCCATTCGGACAGCCATTCATAGTCCTCTTGGACAGCCAATTAGCGGACATAGCTAAGCTGTAGGATGCATCATCGCTTTGTACTCCGAATGAGTTTCCTAGCATACACGCGACGAATTAAATGTATACACCATTTGGTCGATCAGTGATAATGGAATTCTTTGGCAGATACTCTTACCGTATTATTTTGCTGCTGTATGGTACCAGTCCCAACAAATTTTTTTAGGGACAACAAAATGATGGAAATCTTTCTCGTCTTCTTTCTTCTTCCCCAAATGTTTCTCCATAGGTAAGTGTCATTTTTTGTAAGAACCGTACAAGTAATGTATTGTTTATCATCAACACGTGCAGAAGCACAACGAAGAGCGGATGCTTTATTGTTACCGTGAATATCCGGTTTTACAAAGATAGGCATTTATCCCATACAGAATCTTCTGATAACATCTTTCATAGTCATATAACACTTGCGCACAAACAGGGCTATGAGAAGATCATACAAAGGCGAATCAAGACATGCTTTTCTTTGCAGCTACATACGTTGCGAACATTTTCTGATAAGTACTTTCTTATTTATGATCGTACAGCCAGCTATTTCATCGTATTTTTTTAGATATGGATCCGGACTGCAGGATGGCAATGAAAGGCTTCAGAAAGCTACACCCAGTTGACAAAATCGTTACTGATTTTGATTGGCAGAAATTGGCTTGGATTCTGGAAAAACCATGTATTGGCTTGTTGCCTGCCGTCCTGTAGTCCATGTGCACGAAAGTGCACGTATCGCCGTAGATAATACGGTTTGATACTTAAGGTAAGCTAATCCCTATAGTCTCACTAATTTTCTAATCATTTATTAGGTTCGTTATTAATCATTCATCCTTCACAAGTCATTCGTCTATCAGAAAAGTCATCTCAGTCAATTCTATACTGGATACCATTTTTAATACCATGCGTCACCGGTTAAGGGTAGGTTTTTCAAGCTTTTTATACTATTAGCTGACTTCAAAACAGTACATCATAGGTCACCGTAGTCACGCGGTCAAAAGAAGGCTGATGATGGACGGCTATGGCTGTCCGAAGGCAAATCCTTTCCTCTGATAAAACCAACATACAGTATTCATCTGAGAAAAAAGCTCTGCTTTCCACGCAGGAATGAAAAGTCCAGCATGGTTTGGCGGACATTTGAGCAACACCAAATTCAGACATCTCGTGACGGCTCTTTCCATCAACGTGAAAAAAAAATCAATCACATCAAAGCTGATACTTCCTCTTTTTTTCTATCGGCGATTACTATCATGGGCTTGGCTGGTCAGAAAGTCAAGCAGCGTCTTAGCGCCGATCCTAACAACCTTCATTGGAGCAAAGGTAAACAATTCGTCACAACCAAGGAGGAGACTGAATGCTAAAGAAATGGACAGATGAATCCAAATTTGGATTCCGTATGCTCATGAAGATGGGTTGGGCTCCTGGCAAGGGTCTGGGTATTAATGAGGACGGAAACAAGGAACATGTAAAAATTAGACTCAAGGAGAATACGCTTGGTCTTGGTGCAAATAAGAAGAACGAGGACAACTGGTTGGATAACACCGATGCCTTCTCACGGTTGTTGGCCGACTTGAATAACCGAACAGCAGAGACCGAATCGAGCGATACCACTACCGAGGATGAATCGTCAAACAAGAGAAAGCTTGACGAGGAAGAAGAGCAGGAAGAAACTGAAAAGAAGAAACGTAAAAAGAGCAAAGAGAAGAAGGAAAAGAAAGAAAAGAAGGAGAAAAAAGAGAGGAAGGAAAAGAAGGAAAAGAAGGCGAAAAAGGAGAAGAAGGCGAAGAAAGAGAAGAAGAAGGAAGAAGATAGCGATAGTGAGACCGAAGTGAAGCAGGCAACAACTGTATTGCGTAATGCGTAAGTCTTATTCTTTTTGTAAGAGGACATACATCCATTGATCATTGTCATTGTCAACTAGGGCACGAGCAAAATTCTTGCGCGCGAAACGCATGGCAACACAGCATGACAAGGCACGATTGAATGAAATTCTAGGTATCAAGCCCGTCTCTGCCTAATTGTCCCCTATTCCGTCATTCCATTCCTCGCATTGTATTCTAGCATGTTTATTCTCTTCTCCGTTACGCAAATAAAATCAACCCATACAGAGCCAAAAAAGAAAATACTGATTTCGATTGTTTTATAACAAAAAAAAAGAGGTGTGAGTGTTACAAACAAAACGGACATCCATAAAACCTCTAGTTCCACGCATACGGATAGGAAAGCACAGGAGAATGTTATTTTGGATGTCAGTTTTAACGATGGAATAGGGAAAAAAAAGATAAACAAGCAGGAGGCGATAAAGAAGAAGAAGAAGAAAAAGAGTGAGTGAGAGAGTGAGAGAGAGATCGAGAAGTGATTATAATAACATTTGAGATGTAAACAAAAAAAAAAAAATAAAACAATACGACAAAGAAAATTATGCTGATTCGTCCCATTCTCGGTGGACACGCTTTCGACTTGATGCTGCAAACATGGCTGCTGCAAGGTCATTATTTGGAAACTGGGAAGCGGTCGCGTCCTGTTGCTGTGGAGCTTGATGCTGATTTCCGTAAGGGAAATGGCCGTATCCGTCGTCAGGCGTGTTGTACTGGAGCATAGCGTTCATTGTTGCCGGATCCATATTGATCTGCCCAAATAACGCATTAGGATCGAATGCAGCGCCACCTGTGACATGTGGTTGGGTCGTTGTCGAAGAGTTGAGCTGGTACGGACTCATGATTGTTTGTGGTGGCTGTTGCTGCGTTGCATGCGGTTGACCGTCGCCATGCGTCAGATCAAATAATCCCGCCGTGGCAAGGATATTCGGGTATGGCGGCTCTTCCGTGGTGTTCCCTTGTCCATACATTGGTACATCGGCTCCCTGAGCAAGATCACCAAATGGAAAAGACGGGTTATCGTTATGGGTGTTGCCAGCAAAGCCCTGGAGACTTGACGTCTGGAACGAGGTCGTGTTCACAGCAGTTCGGCCATTGAACATCGGGGTATTTAGCGTATTCAAGATACCTTGGTGACCAAAAGTTGCAGCAGAAGGCATACGTTCACCAGGCATATTCGCATTGTTCATATCAAATCCCATATCTCGGAAAAACAAATTGTTCATATCTCTCGGCACGTTGCTGTTCTGGATGTTGAAGTCTATCAGACCCGGATCGTTGAACAGCATGTTGGGTTCCACCATCACGTTGGTATTCGTCTGCGTCGGCAGCTGCGTCGTTCCAAATGACATGGCCTGTGGTTGCGGAGGCTGATGCTGAGGTGGTTGCTGTGACTGAACCGTCGGCGGCTGCTTTGGTGTTTCAGACACAGGTCGTTGAGGCGAATTAACCATCGCAATCGGACTGCCACTGCTTTGGCCCGAGAAAACAGACTGATGAGGTGACATCTGTGATGGCATCGTGGGATGGCGAGCAGTTGTCGAGGCCGGTGGCCGTGGTGAAGACATGGGGATTGGTCCCACACTGCCGAACCGAGATCCGCTGACAGACGGTGAGTCGGGGTCTGTTCGCGGTTGACTCATAGGTGTGGAGGAACCGAAATTAGACGATCCAAACGTACTGGTCTGATGTTGACTAGCTGGGCTCTCAAATACCCTGGGATGGAACACAGACGAAATCGATTGCTGGTTGGCCGAATCTTCATTAATCGGTGGAAGTTCACTCAAATCCGTCGGCAGACAATTCTTCTTCAAAAATTCCTCGATGCTTTCAATGATCTCATTCACCTTCTCCATGTACAAAAGAGGTGACTTCTTCAGTACATTCGCCGTCACAATCAAGTTACGTTGCGCAAGATGGGCCACCTCCTTTTCGTTTGACAGGGCATTCACCTGATGAATCGTCACACTGGCAATCACACCATCCAACGCGTAGAAAAACTGACACCAGCTCAGGTTTGCCGCGTATATGTCCAGCATCTTGGTGATGAAGTTCGCCGATTTGGTACAAATATTAAGGGACAGTAACGCCACGGGTGTTGCTGTCTGGTCTTGCTTGGGCAAGAAGAACTTGTGTAACATAACCCACGTCGTCTGGTACTGAATGTTAAGAATTAGACAGGCCTCATCCCTAAACGATTTTGTGCATTGGAAGGTATCATCCTGCTCAAAATGGAGGTCTTGCGGGAGTTCGTTGAGCCAGTTCGTCAAAGCATTCTCCAGGCGCGAGATAGCGGAAAGCAATGATTGACCAGACTGTTCCGAAGGGAGATGTTTCGTAATATCCTTCCGGATTTTCATTAGCTTGATAGAGTGTACACAAAAACTAATTCGGTAACCCGTTTCTTCGTCCTCGGAATCTAACTTTATAGGATATTCCAGATCGCAATCCTTGTCGTCCACCATCGTTGGTCGATTGGATTCCAGAGCCGCACAGAGATCAAGCCAGTACGCTGACCACCACAGACGCTTGTTAATTTCACGTTGCTTCACATCCGCTGGCATATGCTCTTTCTTGTGGAACTTGAGATCCTGAGCCATACGGATGGCCAGACCGATATACAGGTAAGCCAAGTTGGATCGCTCACTGCTTAACTGATACATGTAGAGGTTGAGCAGTGCATGTATAGTTGTCGGGCTGCTGATGTCGAAGCATTTCTTCAACAGCTGACGAGCATTTTTGAAGTAAGCTTCGCCCATCGCCGAAGGGTCCTGGCCTGGGCAAGCGTTATGATAAATACAGCCATGTTTGGAAATCCAGGCGTTGATTGAGTTGGCTAGTAGAGGTTCCAATCCCGCATCACCGGAATAGAGCTGCATAAATGAATCCTTGTCGACAATCTGATAAGCTAAGAAACATTTGTGGTAGCAACTGTGCATGAGTCGATCAAGCGTCTCCTGTGGTAACGTATCGTCTGATTGCTTGCGTTCTTGAATGATCCTTCGTGCTTCGTTGTCGTCTACTTCCCACAGCCGGCCGCCGCCACCTGTGTTCTGTACAGATGAAGAAACCATATCTGCATCCATGCCAACAATCTGACCGTTTGATTCTAGTGCGTTTTTTCCTCCTAGATATCGATTCAGTCCTCGGTTCTGTTTCGACTTGCTGCCATCACCACGAATCGATTCGGTGCTGTACAAGTTGGTGGTGGAATCGCTGTTGATATTCAGTTGACTGATACCATTCAACAAAATACGATATAAGTCGGCGACACTTGCAATATTTGTATCAATTCGTAACCCGGATTGAGATAAGGAGAGCCTCCAAGTGACCGGCTGCTGAGATTGAGGCTGCTGCAGGTGTTGCGATTCGATCACAGCCACAGCACCTTTGGGTGCAAGTTGATCTGAAGGGCCCTGGCTCATGCTAAATGGTGTGGTTGCTCCTGAACTGCTATTATCATCATCAGTCGCACGATATCCCAGGTTGCCTGAGAAAGGATGTAGATTATTTTTCATCATGGCTAGCTCCGACTGCATTCTCTGCATCCTTTCCTTCAATTCTTCGACGTGGTTTCCAAGTTGGTCAAAAGCGTGGCCGTCAACTCGACGAGGGGGTGTAGCGTAACTACAAGGAAGTCCAGCAATCGCACAACGCCCACAGGTCGGTTGGACAAAATCACATTTGACCTTCTTCTTTCGACAACGGATGCACTGCGCAAGTAGCGAAATCAGTCAGGGAAACAACAGGGCTACTGCTTTCTTTTGTTTTTGCTCTTGTTGCAAACTTACTGCTAAACTCGATCGAGGTCGCTTGGGACGTGTCGGTTCTGGTGGTTTCTGGTGCTGTGACTGATTCGATCCATTGTTCTCGGGAACGAGGATAGACGACATGGTAAAAAATAAGCAGAACTGTAAAGGAACGAATGACTATCGAGTAAGTAAGCGTGGAATCAGGTAAGGTACAGCGCAGCAAAAGAAAAGAAAAGGACCAACGAGGCTTCCTACGTGGGATGAAACGGAAAAATCTTTAACCTTAGATGACGTCGATGTTTTTTTTGAATAGTGGTTGAGTCACTGAACTTTTCTCTGAATCTCATTGGACACTGCTTGAGTGACCACAATGATGCCTTATTGCTTCTAATCCCGAAATCAATGTCGGCGCTCAACCAATGCCAAATCGCTCTGACAAAAATAGAACTCCTATTTTTGCCATCGCACTGGCGTTATCTGAATGCTTTGGCAAAGATTTGCTCTTACATCTGGGAAGCTTTGCTCCCACAAACAAATGCATTTGCACTTGTAGCTAGAAGCTTTTTTACACTTGCAAGAAACGTTGTACTTAGACCATATACTTTGCTTTCATATAGTCTACAACTCATCCTCACCAAACTGCAAGTGTACCTTGAACATATATATGCTAGCGTTTATTACAAACGTCATTAGTGCAAGGCGTACTGGCTATGGTAATTCTTGATATAACGACCTGCTGCCGGTTGTGTCGTGACTGAAACTGTTAAGCGCAGTGAGACTGAAAGGATGCCGTTTCTTTCGGTAGAAAGCAAATCAGGAACAATCACCAGCTACAGCTGTATTACGCCTCCTGTATTGACACACCGACATATTATATCTCAGGCACACTGTGATCGCCGGCTTCGGGTAATCTCGCTCGAGCAATGGTTGCGTGGTTGATGAGCGAGGTGAGACGTACAGCTTTGTACATAAGCACCGGCTGCTGAGTCTGGCCATCATCACCTGGAGGAGATGCGTCCGGGTTTCATCCGACTCAACCGTGCAAGATTTCCTTGCGTAACCCACGTTTGTCCACTTACCTCGGGCACTCTGGCAACGCACGCAGAAAAGACCTGCCTTTTCTTGCAGCGTTTCTAAAAAATTGGAACAGAGATTGATTCGGCCACTGATATCTTCGTTCTACCTTTACCTTTGACCGCTGCGCTGCAGTCACAGCCACCTCCGTTTTCTCTTGATGCCGTCGATTCGGTGTTGCAATCATGCTCCAAAATGCCCTCGCTCGGGTCTCTGCTTTTGGGTAAAGTGACACTGCTAACATCGCTCTTTTCTTCAGGTGCTTCTTTTAAAAGAAGGTTATCAACTGCAGATCTCTTAGGAGCCATACCTAAACCGAGGCGCACTTTTGGGCGGGCAGACCTTGCACAATCGCGCACCACCGAGACTACCCTAAACCTTATTGATCTCCGGGCCGGGAATTCGGTATGATCGGTAAGAAAAAGCTTCATGTACATCTTGCATTGTACACCTTTTCTTTTGTCTTACGCTCGGTTCTTTTGGCTACAAGAGGACGACAGAATGACACGGTTGGGTCCCAGCGCCCCTTCCGGATATCGGTCCGGTCGTGGGGAGGATATGGGTTATTCTGTGGATGTGATGTGATCCAGAGCAAAAAACGCTTGAAAGGGTGGAAGGGATCAGGGGATGGAGGGAAATCACTGATTATCGGTTGATAGGAAGGTTTGTTTGGGTGAACACCACGTGTGGGTTTCAAGTCAAAACATAAAGGTTTGTGTAAGCGGTAAGGCTCGAAGAAAGAAAGAGAAAAAGGTAAATAGAGTTGCTGTCGTCAGTATGGATAAAGTCACACCAGCACATAAAGGACGGGGTAAATGGATACTTGAAAATGTATACATTAGAATGTTGTTGTGGATATCTGCAACAACGATAGACTTGCCGGATGTTGTGAACTAAGGCAACAGTTTGCGTCAAACGGATATGATCCAGAAATTGTACGGTCTACTATCGTTTGTATGACAGGATGGTTGCAATTTTGGAGCAGTGGTGCAGGAGCCAATAACCGAAGAAGATGGAATGAAAAGCGCCGTAGCGCACGTTGATATTAAACGACTCAGATTATGCAACATGGGACTTATGAGGAATTCTGACTGATTGATTACATACATACTGGTTCCATGTTGTCATTTGGACGTATCTCTTTGTATCATGTGCGACTCTGTGTCTCGTTTCGCATCATATACTAGGACGCTATCTGCCGCTTTCGCTTTGCTCAAGGACAGTAGTCGTATGGGAAAGAATAGAAAAAAAGACAGAGAAGGAGATGGTGAATAATAGGCTTTATATTGATGTGCTTGATCAGCGCCTTTCAATGCTGAGGGAAGTTCACTCAAAAAAGTGCTTGGACCTCCACTACATTCTGGTAAGCACTTTTTTCTCGTTCGCTTCCCATCTGGCATAGCAAGCAGGTCGTGAATTACTGCTTAATCAAACATTGTCAACCGTTGGAACTCAGTCTGGGCCATGATGTTTATTTATACTTGTCAATGATAGCAGCGTCTCCGAGGTCGAGATCAGCCATATCTGCTTCCGGATCAGCGCTGGCTGCTACAACAGGAGACGATCCTAAACTATGGCGTGTCTCTTTTACCTCACTTGGTGCGCGCGGGAAAAGCTGTGGACTCATAGTAATAATAGGACTCATAGGGTCTTTCGCAATTTCGCCACTGGCTCCCACTGGTAATGTAACAGTCGGCTTTTCGTGGGGCACATTGGCTTGCACAGCTTTTTTACGCAATGTCTGTTTTGGTTTTGGACGGTGCGTATCAACGGCATCGATATCCACTAATCTCGTTGTAAATAACAACCACTTGACAAGCATATCCTACCTTTGTACCGTTTTTCCTCACAACCATATGCTTTTGGCACCATTTCAATCACAGTATGGCTGTGTCAAGCATGTTTTAGCGATATTTACATTTTTGCAGATACTCACAGAGGTATTTTGATGTACGGCAAGTCCTCATGACTGTAGTTCATAAAATAGGCGTAAATACATCGCAAGATTGCCTGGTGACCAATAATAAGGATATTTTCGTGGCGTTCCAACTCCATAATAATGGGCTCCAGACGAAGAACCACATCTCTGTATGACTGATTGCAGACAAGTTAGAATCCCTTCTCCTTAAGCATCTTTAAATTACCTCGCCACCTCTGTATCGATAGTTAAATTTATCCTCATCACGGTTGGCATAGTCTTCGGGGTACTTTTCCTATTTATCTTGTAAGTAAAGGATCATCTACGGATTCAATGAAATCTTACTTCGATTTCTTCGTAAGTCATGCCGTCACACACACCAGCATCCAGTTCATCCAAAGCTTTCCATTGGAGCTTTGGATAATTCAAATGTTCACTCGTCTGGATCGTTCTTTTCATGGTCGACGTCCACACCGTCAAGCTTTGGTCACCGAGACTCTGTTTGATCAACTCTGGCAATTTGCTGGCATATAATCTTCCTCGCGGTGATAGATCGGAATCACCGCCAATTTTTCCCAAGACATTGAATTGAGACTCGCCATGCTTTTCAAATATACGAATATCAATTAATTTGAAAACGCGTTCACGGTACCTACTCGACTAAAATAGATTTTCCTTGGTGCAATGTGTAGATTCATAAGGTAATAAACAATACGTGACTCTAGATAACCTTGGATCATATTGATGATTGTTTGACTTCCGACATTGATCAATTTGATATAGGTATAGTCTTGCTCAGTCACGGTCTCGTACTGTTCTTTATAATGCTCAATTCGCGCGCGAAAGTCTATGGCGGCCTCATCAGGATCAATATTTGCGTAATCCGGAGAGGAGAGTTTAACATCTTTGATGTTAGCCAAGATAAGGGATTCATCCTGGCATATGGATTCAATGTAGAGCACCTGAATATCTTCTTTTGACAGTTGATCGTGAAGCCATTTACGTCGCTTCTTCGTGCTGTTTGTGGCGTCGTAGATGGCTACTACGCCTTGCTCCTCGTTAAACCATCGTATCATGTCGTCCAGAGCAGCTTTGGCAGCTTCTCTCCGATGCTGTTTCCCTTCTTCGTTATTCGGATCAAAAAAGGTATGCGGCAAACTGGCACCGTGCAACTCGCGGCGATAGTTGCCAACGTTGAAGACCTTCGTTTTGATCCCAAGCCATGTGAGATAACGGCGAACTAATACACGTAAGAATGCGTGATGATGCGACTACGGTATTTCCCATACCTTTTTGCGAAATGTACGTCTTTCCTCTGGCAGGTAATCCTACCATCTACATCGCGATCATCAGCCGTAGTAACGATCGATTGCACTTACCACGCACGCAATTCGGAGATCTAATGAAGGGGTTAGTTTTTGTTATTCTCTTTTACGATCCTTTTGTTCTGCCATACTGAAGCTCATCGTGTCAAAAAGGAAAGACAAACGAGGATTTGACTTCAAAGCCAGATGAAATTAGATCAATTTTCCGGTAACAGTTTAAGCTCCGGGTTGGTTTATAATGCGCGCGAATGGTCAACAGAGACAGAAAGAAATTAACCTGAAGTGGAGATGGAGCCAAGACTCTGGGGGTGGGGGAATTGCAGTAATTCATCATGTATAGATGTAGAAACGAGACGCGGAAGGCAGCAGGCAGAATGGTGTCCATAGAAAAGGTAGTTAGCATCGAAGATCCGACGTCAATGTCAACGCCATATGGCTTCGAAATCCCAATTAATACTCACTACATATCTATAAAAGTTTACATGGAGAGGCAATTTCAGAGGAACAGCTTAAAAGGACATAATCGTAAGGGCAACCGAAAATGAGCTGGAACAAGGCGAAAGCTATGTAGTCCATTTCGGAGGACAAATAAATAGTAAGTGGGCAAGATAGAGAACTAGATCACTTGAGCGAGTGAAACGAGTGTTAGACTGATAAGCAACGATGCATCTGATTCCTGCGAGTTAGCTTAATTTAATTATCACACCTATGTCGTCTACGAATTACTATACATGCCTGATGAGTTGCTACTACATCGTCAATAACTACAGGATAACTCTGGAAGAGCTTTCCTCGACCTTCGCTACTTTCGTTCTCCGGAACGGTAAATTAACTCAACTTCAAGGCTTTTAATGACTGCGCGTATTTTCGCGACACGTTGCATTTTAGCAAGACGGTTCGTCTTTCTGAGTTAAGGAGCAAAAGGCATACGATCTCATTTATCGACATACAAGCTTGAAGAGGGATAAGGGCAACATAGAGTTCGTCATAGTCAAGATTGTCATCGTGTTTGCAGGTAGACATGCCAAGAAAAATATACGAAGTGAATTAAGTAGAACAGATCTACGGTACTAAAGGAATGTATTCATTTAGCCATATCCAAATTAGTAAGCAAGTCTTGGGCTTTTCTTGTGACTCCCGGAAGAGATCCGTTGCAGATAAAAGGAGTTAACATTCGGTCTGAAACCCAAAGTTCATACTGTGTTATGCAGCACACTGGATGACTTCCGCTCTCTTTGTACGACTCGAATATAACGATGTTTCTGTAACGTGTTATATTTCGAGATCAGTTCATGGGCCCTCAAAGATCATATAACTGAGCATTCATATCTAGTATAACTGACATCCTTGACATACGGTATTTAAAAGTTGCAATGAGAGACGTTTGTTGCTTGCATGACAACAAATTTTTATGCTTTTCAAATATGAGTTTGTTTGCTGGTGACAAAAGTGAAACTGTCAAACGCACCCTTTTGATTTTGTCTGGCAGCTGTAGCATGTGCTTCCAAGATATTTCCTATTTTGTCCATAATAAATGTGTAATGTTACGAAGGTAACTCTCGCACAGACCTCATCGAAACCAGTATCATAGCAATTCGCAGCTGTGCGTGTCCGCTGGTTACTCAATGGAAGAATAGGAACGCTGAAAGAATGTCTTTTTTTCAGAAACTTTATGCAGTTACCCCTTTAAGATATCATATGAACACATCACAGGGACGCAAATCGATATCCACGCACGAATACTTGACTCGTCGATTTCTTTCTTGTTCGCAAAATGCGACATTACATGGGCGCCCAACATATCATCACCCGATAGCAAAATATGCTTTTCTCTCCTTTTTTCTCCTTCTGTATTAAGAAACAGCAATTGTTACCAGGGTTGTCATACATTAAAAAGGGGAGAAGGACCGGTCTCAGACTGGCAGCATCGAGATTTTGCGCATTTACGTCCTCGTTCACAGATCCAAATTTAACTTGCACATGATGCATACTGCAACATGACTTGATCTGCAAAAAGAAGAAAGAAATACTAATCTGTTTTCATGTCTGTCACAGGAACTATTTCATAATCGGTCGCCCGTTCGTCATTAAGAATGCTCAACGACAGCAACAAACAGGAATTGGAACATATTAGGGCAGGTACGAAAACACGCCACTTTTACCCTTTCAGTACGCAAAGCCGGATACAATGTGCAAAGCCATTGTTTGATTATGCACCTTATGCAGATAGTGGCTCCTCCCACCTACTGTCTTTCTCCTCAGGCTTAACGACAAATGAGCAAGCTCTCGTCAAAAATCAATCTCGACAGTAATAGTTATCCAGCTATAGACGATATCCCGGATTGTTTCATTCTTTTTTTTTTGTCAACTGATTTTTTTTATGTGTCCCAATTTCAGCTGGACACCTAGTACCAGCATAGCCGTCAGTCGTACGTGGATACCGCTGTGGTGTTCTTACAACTAGCCAAGGAATAAGAAGTGTATCGATGAGGTACATATTATTTTTCTGTACCTTAGTGAACTAGGTTATTGATGAATATCAGAAAGGAGCAGCAAGCTGCCGCCATGCCATTTCATATGATCAACAGTTCCACATACGCTTAAATATTTTGCCTTCATGAGTCTTTTAAAGCTGATTGCTTGTTCAGACGGTGAGTCATAACAAGTAGTTTTCCTTTCCACCCTGCTCCTTTTTTCCCGTCCAACATGCCCACCATGACTAAGCCAATGTTGATACTGAGACGCTTCTCTTCGACCGCACATGCAACGCAGCTCCATGCACACAACTACGTACGACATAACGCGCCATCTATATCAGACCAGCACTTTTACATGAACAAGATCCTTGATCAGTATGTGCAACAGCAGGCTACTCCCATCACGTTGCGTCAGCTTGTTTTCTACGAAAGGCATATGAATACGGACCGTCTATTAAAGTCAGCCAATTACGTCCGAAGAGAGCTTCCGATCAGAATATCGCATCGTATACGCGAGTTTCAAAAATTACCTTTCATCGTGGGCACCAATCCGAATATACAGATCGTATACGATCTTTATTGGCAGGCCTTTGATCGACTTCGCAAGATACCACCTATTAAGAGCGTAGAGGAGAATGATGCTTTTTGCCAGGTCCTGAGCGAATCGCTTCATGCACATCTTGTGGTCATTCCTCGATTGGCCCAAGGGATGTCTGAATGTGAACAGCATATCGATCCGGATCGCCTTGATCGATTTATGAATGGTACGCTCAGATCGCGGATATCAAGACGTGTGATCACAGAGCAACATCTTGTGCTCTCGCAGTACGGGCATGGGATTCCGATCAATTCATCAGGCGACCAAACAAAGCACAAAGCAACCGTTTTCAGCCGATGCTCAGCACATGATATTGTTGGAACGTGCACTGCGATGGCACAGGCCAATGCACGACAGGCTCATGGGCAGGGGCAGAATTGGGTTCCACCTCAAGTACACATCAGTAAGCACGACAACGACATCACCTTTACCTACGTATCAGAACACATCGAATATATCATATACCAACTCTTATCCAACTCGATCCGACACACGATTGCTGCACACCCTTCCAATTATCCTCCCATCGAAGTCACTATCTGTTCCAATCAGACGGATGTTTTCTTTCGCATATCAGATAAAGGAGGCGGGATGTCCAATGACGTGCATCGGCATCTATGGTCGTACGGACGAAGGCCACATCACCTCTTTGGTAACTTTAGGGATATATCACAGCTTGCGGCCAAGACTACCGAACAACTTAATATTCACCTTGGCATTGGATTACCGATGAGCCGTGTGTATGCCGAGTACTGGGGTGGTGAAATTAATGTTGTTACCATGGATGGATGTGGCACAGATGCTTATGTACGGATACCAATGTTGGGAACACAAAACGAAAATTTGGATGTTGAACAGAACGACGATCCCTCTGCATCCTCATCCTCCTCAACACGCATCATTAGACGTCAGCTAGTTGTATGAATTAAAAAAAATGTTTTCTCTTCCTTTATGCTATGAATACAGCGGGCAGGTCGCGTATCTAGTCCACACAGCATTCCGAAATGTTTGAAACAGCAGCAAAAAGGTTTAGCATTCTAGAACGTGTTATTAGCCAACGAATATTGCACTCAGTGGCCAATAGGACAGCAATTCCCAAAAAAAAAGGATCTCTTTTTGGTAAAACAACGCATCCAATGCTGAGTATTATGCCATTACGTTGTTCTTTCTATTACCCTAATGAACTGTTGCGTCCGTGGAGAACCAATCCCTTAAAGCAAAGACAGCGAAAGATGATTGGTTCCGTGGAAAGTTGCTGACTGATTTTTTTCAAGCGTGTGTTTCGCGCCCCGCCAACGGTAATCAAATGCTTCCCTCTCTCAATGTTATTTTTCCAAGGCTAAGGCACTAATCGCAGCTTGGCCCTGGAGTTCAATTCTCTGGCCTTTTTTTAAAAAAAAAATTAAGGAACCACCTTATTAGATCTGGTTAAATTGTACATAACGATTGGCGAAACGCTCGTAGGTTTAGCAAAATAGAAGTCGATCATCGATCATGATGCATGGATATGCCTATTCGATAAAAATTACATCAGTCACCAACTTCCCTAATGTCTTCTACCCGCGACAAGACTCAATCACCGCTGCTAAATCTTGTTGAATTGCAGAAAGTGAAAGGGCAACAAAAGATACACGAGATGATATCAAACGATCAGGATAAAGTTATTAGATCAAAATTGATTTCTATAACGGATATCTTCAGACATGACAGGCTAAAGTTCTTAAATATAAGCTCCCGAGCAAAACATGTATACTTCATCAAAATAGGATTCCTTTTGTGCTTGAGCAGTGAGGCCTTTGTTTATTGTTCCGAAGTTGGATACCACAGCAAGTCAAAAAAAAAAAAGCCCTCTTTCTGGGTTGAGGCAGGTGCAGAGTCACATCATCACATGGTTGAGGATTCATCATTTTCCCACACTTTTCTATTTCTTAACCTCGGGAAAAAAGTTCTCCTTCTCTTTCCCCACTAAATAGAGTCATATACATTTTCTTGCATCAAAGGCAATACGTCAGCCCAACCATGCAACAGCAACAATCCCTGCCTTCGTCACCAATGCAAACAACCTCGACCGAATCAACGAGAGAAGCAAGAGCACGCAAAGATCAACTCCAAAAGACTCAAAACTTAGATTATGTTATTCGATCGGGGTTGGCTGGTGGGGTAGCAGGCTGCATGGTACGTCCATTTAACTGTTAATGTGACGATCGCTTACTGTAGGCCAAGGCAAAAACCGTTATCGCCCCATTAGACAGAGTAAAGATCCTCTTCCAAACAAGAAACCCGATCTTTGACAAGTATGCAGGTAATCTCAACTTTTCATTTTTACAACTTAAAATAAACCCGCAATGGTTTTTCAGGCACATTCACAGGTGTCTTTAAGGCTGGTCGAGATATATTCAAACATGGGGGTATGATGGGCCTGTTTCAGGGCCATTCCGCTACCTTAATAAGAATTTTTCCCTACGCTGCTATCAAATTTGTTGCATATGAACAGTACAGAGCGGTAAGCCAATGTCCGATCAAAACCTCTAGACAATTCATTCTATATCTGAATATACAGATACTTATGCCCAGTAAAGCCGAAGAAACATCAACGAAACAGTTCATCGCGGGTTCATTAGCGGGTAAGCTACGGAGATTCAGGGCATATTACCGAATCTAAACTATGTTCTCACAGGGGTAACATCTGTCTTGTTTACCTACCCTCTGGATCTCGTTCGTGTTCGTCTGGCATACGAAGTGAAACAGACAGGAAAACAACGACCAGGTTTGATTACAATGTGTACACAGATCTATCACGAACCAGCCGCATTACGAGGACCTGTGACGTGGAATATACTGAACTTCTATCGGGGATTTATGCCAACTATTGCAGGCATGATCCCTTACGCTGGTGTCTCATTTTGGACCTACCACATCATAACGCATTTTTTCCGTTTCAATCCCGCGGTTACATCTTATACACTTGCCCCAGTCGATGTTGATTTTGACCCTAACGGGGAACTTACGGCAAGACAAAGGAGAATAGTAGAAAAGCCACCATTAAAAACCTGGGCTGAGTTATGTTGTGGAGGTGTTGCTGGTCTTGTTGCACAAACAAGCAGCTATCCCCTGGAGGTAAGCGGTATGACTATGAGGAAGTTGGCTGAGTCATCCCCGTGCGTAGGTGGTTCGGAGAAGAATGCAAGTGGGAGGACTCTTGAATCCAAGTGCTTTTGTCGGCTTCATTGATACCGTTCGAGACACCTATCGAGTGAAAGGCTTCAAAGGTTTCTACGTTGGTCTCACTATTGGCTATATCAAAGTGATACCCATGGCGGCGGTCAGCTTTGCGGTGTATGAACGAATGAAACGCATTTTAGACATAGATTAGATAAGGGGTGACAAGGCAAGTTACGAGCATATACACAACGCTAACCGGTGAAAGAAATACTCTATACCCTCTGCGAGAAAAAAAACCAAAAAAGAGAAAAAAAATAGAACCAAAACGCTCGATCTTTTGGTGCTGGCACTCCTCCTTCCCCTTCCTTTTTGTTTGTACACTCTGAACTGTTTCCCTTATCCCCGTATTGTACCATATCCGCTGTCGTAACGCATCCCTCTGTTCTTATGGATAACACGTACGGCAAGTGCATTTTTTTTGTAATACAGCCTCGTTGGTTTATTTATTTGCAAGGTCAAAAACCTTAGACTATGCATCGCGAAAGCCGTGCGTGTGTTCTGGGCATTCTCTGGTTTCATGGGCCAAGGATTCGTTGTGCTGTGTTTGTGATCATTATGAGGCAAAAACAGAACGTCTATGGACTTTTTGTTAAGGGTATGATAACTAAGATGCGAGATATGTATGCTTTGGTGGAGGGATAGAACGTGCTAGATTGGAGAATCTCCATGATATTATACGACTCGTCAGGGAAAGTTAAGTAACGCCAGGAATTGATCTATGGTTGAACATACTCGTCTTTCGATATAGTAACGGGATAATCTATACCCATATCTTTTTTTTATCCCTTCAGGAAGGTAGATTCTCAGCCCTTGCTTCTTTTCATTATTCTTCACTAGACTTAACCTGTTCGGCCCCGTCGATCAGTCATGGAGCCGTCAGCTTTTGTGGCACATCACACCAATATTCATACACAGCTGTTACCGATTTGGACACGAGAAATTCACTCACTGGTTCCTCTCTGTTGAGGATCTTTGCAATACACAATAAAACGTTCGATGCGACAAGTTCCGCTATACATCTTCAATGGCATTGTGCTCCGTCTGTGGCAGTGGTCGAGTACCCTGACTACATTGATGGACAAATAATAGCAGAAGGACATAGGGGCTGATAGTCAAGGGCGACATCGTGCTCGTAGATATCCGGTACGTGGTCTTGCGCTAGTGTGCCACCGTATGGACCTCTGCAGGTACCAAATTATGCCGGTCTAAGAACGGTGCATTGGAACACCAAGTGATTATCGATGCTGAACTTCTCACCGCGGGTGAGGATATTGTCAACGCCGCACTTCAAAACTCTTGCTTGTTCAAACAGATCGACCAGGATGCTGAATTTATCCAATAATCAAAGAAGAGAATCTTTATGCGGCGTTCTTCAATTTGTTCCAATTATCCCTGTTCGTACTGTAACCCCATTTCCTCTATAGACGCGTTGAATTTGCCTCCCCGAAAAACCGTTCGGAGGCGTACTTGAGTGAGTGACGTTCGAACACCGTAACCCATCGATCACAACTTGCCCTGGTATATTCGGCTTAATAAAATATCGAACGCCGTAACTAGGATTAGACCATTCCAAATGTCCAAAGACCACGGCAACGAAGAGTACCGCGAAGTATTGACAGCTAGATTGCCGACGTATACATGATTGTTTTCAGCATTTCCTTTTGTAGAGTACCGCGAATATACAACCATTCTCAACATAGATATTGTGCTGATGGCCTTTTTAAGGCTTTCTAAAGAATCCGGCTTGCTCTGGGATACGTGACCATATGAAGCTATTTGCGAATCCTCAAAGGGAACATGGATTAATATAAACAATGCATCTTCTCCTGGGGTGCATACGATAAATTGCCGTTACACTCGATGCTCTGTATCCGCCACTTTATAAATTCCTTTCGTCATGCCTCTGCAAAAGAACATACAGAAGCCACACTGAACGAAACGCAGGTATCCTTGCATCTGATGTATACAGCAGCCCGGTATTTGAAAGTAGTCAAAGGTAAAATGAAAGCATCTATGCAACAATGTTGTAAATGTCGATGTCCTGGTCCTGGTTACGATTTCCTAAGAACCATAGACTGTGGAAATAATACAACGATATTAAGGAAAAGAAAAATTGTTGGAGCTTATAGCTCGATGCAAACAGAGAGCCAACATGGATATGATGTAAAGAGAGCTGCCAGATGAACTAACGGTCAAAAAAGCTTTGTTGGTCAGATTGTTCGGGAAGTCAACAAGGCTTCTTATACTGAAGTATTGATAGATGGCGTCATGTATTTCAAGAAGAGACCTTCTATTTGATGAGTATCACATCATACCACATTGGACGGGACGAGCAGCAAGGAAACCAATGCCAAGAAACACTCGCTACGATCCGTCAGAAACAAAAAGTTTCGATATCTGTGCTTAGCTCGACAAGTACCTCATTGAAGCAATTGGAGGTAATGATTCAAGCATACATTGATACGTCCTTAAAGGACAAACAAGCAATAGGATCTTTAAATAAGATGCCGCGCCTAGATAGCGACGTGGTAACTGCAAAGATAATATGAAATTCACTAAAAATCGTTCAGGTGGACATGTATCAGGCGCTTGAAATCATAGTCTACGGCGAAGATGGCAATGCAATCCGAGACAATATCTTTGCTCACAGCAACCATCATGACTCTGCTCGACATGATTTCAGGCTCTTCAACTTCAGCCCCGACAGCAATGGAAAAATTCTTTTGCTTACCTCTCATGCAATTACAAAGGAGAAAAACTCGAACTATGCGTCGGACAGAAGATGAACAAGCTGCCTCAAGATCATTCAACAGGAATGCCCCTTCTCGTAGTAGCTGAGTCGGATATATATTGCGGCATCTTTATAAGCAACATCAGCGACATTGACCATTTAGCATTAGTAGTTCCAGACTTTAGTATTTACTTTAACAAATTTCTTGTCAAATTGGATTCTTACGTTGATATATGGGCATGATCGGTGCCTCGCTTCCATCTGTACCAAAACTTAAAAAAAAAAAGATCCAATAGTAAGAAAAGCCAGTAATAAAAAATGGAGGATGGTCGTGTCTCATCGAAACGTCCGAAAGTTTAGTAAATGCTGCGTGTTCGCACATCACACGTCATTTCTTTCAAACGACTCCTTCTAAATAAAATGAGTGCGTCCTCTTTAGAAGCGTTTATGGTATCGTACAGCGGCGATCATTTCAATCAATCATATTTCTTAGAACATTGGCGGCTGCTCAAACGTTGCATATTTATTCATCATCTTTTGATTCGGAAAACAATCTCATATCTACAAAACTTCTGGACATCCGCCTACAATTCCATTGGGCTGAGAAAAGAATCTCGCAATGCTATTACCAAGTGGTACTGATAATTTGGCGCAGATTCGGAGCAGTCGAGTTGAAAGCAGCTCTGCTGCTTTTGCTGACCTGGCAGCATCAGAGAGGTCCTTAAATTGGGGGTCTCCCAAAACCTTAGGACCACATGGGTCAAATTTCTCCAGAGGTTTGACACCAGCATTGATGAGGAACTTTTGGAGTTCCTCTTTGTAATTAGCATGGACTAAGAGTCCAATTACTCCACGGGCAATTGACTGGATGTCCAAGATTCGAGTGAGTGGAACCTTAAGGGTAGTCAAGAGACGGCGAATCTCGTGATAGCGTAGATGGTGGCGACAGGGTACATATACAAAGGCATATTGGGATGGGCCTGTGCTCACTTGGAGTGTGCGGACTGCACGCTCCTGTTGACGTACAACTGATGCATAGCTGGTAGGTCGGGGGATAGTTTTGGAGACTGATTTCATATTAGAGGTAGTACTTGTGTTTCCTTTGGATTTTGTTGTTGGAGGTACTTTAACCCATTTTGATGCATATGCACCAACAATGGGGGCTGATGCCTTAAAGGTAAACTTAGTGTCTGCCTTTTTAATAGGCAGAGGTACTGTTGTCTTTTGCTGCTGTTGTCGTTGTTGTTGTTGTGGTGGTGGTGGCGGTAGTAGTAGTGGTACTGAGAACAAATGCGGTTGGGTTTGTTAGGTATGCAAACGCAATACCTGAGTCATGTCATATAGACGCTGGTTTACATCCTTGAGTTACTGACGCAAATCAACGATCATATCCCAGTACATCTTGTCACGGAGAGTAAGATCAGCTCCCACGTCAGGAGTGGTAGTCGAATCCATTGTTGTAATGGTGGTACTGCAGCGGCGCCATTTGTTACTGGTACTTCTTGGGACGTTAGTTATAGAGTTGGTAACTGAAGTTACTGATGTAATACTGCTGTTCAGAGACTGCTGAGTGACGGGAGGATTCAGAGAAGGAGCTGAGATGTGACTCGATTGAGCACTTTCTGGTGAAAATTTTTGCAAGTTGGAGTCGAAAGATATAAAAGGGCTTTTGCTTTACGCGCGCGCGACTTCTATGACGCGTGCGGTGCTTAGATACGTGATGGGGATGGACAAAAATAAGGTAAGGGGATGAAAAATAAAAATACAACGGGGACGGGGACAATGAAAAAAGAATCGGGAAACTTGAAAGGCACAACGAAAGATACAAAATAAAAGGAGACAACAATAAAACGAAGGATACAATCGATCAGAAAATAAAATAAATCGGGATGAAATAAACGACGCAAGAAAGTATAGAAGGAAAAGAATAAGTCAAAGAAGGAAATAGCGTATCAATCGTAGAAAAACGTCTACTGACAGATACAAGAACAACGCAACAAAAGGGGAAAAATAAAAAGAACTGCTCTACGATCCGCTAGATCTAGCAACAGCTCAAGGGGAAAATAAAAGAAAACTTCGAAAAATATCACAGGGACAAAAACAAGGCAATCTTGCCAAAAAACTCACAATGAGACAAAAACAAAAACGAGAACAAGAGAGGTCTGTGTTTATTGATCGCGGGTTGCTCCAGATAAAACCGTCGGTTCTGGGACCTCGGCTCTGGGCAACCCTATCGATAATCGCTAACTAACATAAACAGAAAGAAAAAAAAAGAGAAACAATGGGAACAACTCAGATAATCATAGCAACGTCAAAAAAAAAAGGTGTAACGGGACGCAGAAAAAAAAGAAAAAAAAAAGATACAAAAAAGGAAACAAAAAAAGATCGCCGTGGTTCTCAAGAAACTGGGTCCTCGGATTGGGCGTGACTACCCAGTATGTCCGTCGTCACGGCAACGGCAAAATTGCCTTGTCCGTAATGCGTTTTTCTACCTTCCAAACAAGGCAACTTTTGCAAGAGCACCTCTTGTACCATGACAAAGCTTTAAAAATACTTCTTCAAGAAGTGCAAAAACTGTCATTTTCGGGTGCAAGAGGTGAGGCCAGAAAAAAGAGAACACACCGTGTCATTTATGATACGTATGGCGTTTAAATCCGTGATGGAGATAACCAAAGGCAAGCGCAAAAAAAAAAAAGAAAAGGACTTCTGAGAGAAAAACCGAGCAACTTCACCAGAGAACAGAACAAAACGTATATTCTTAACTGACAGCAAGACTTCTTCTTTAGGACAAGACAAATACAGCTTTTAATTTTTTGAGACATGTAATTTTTCAAAAGACAGAAAAAAGATGACCTTTATTCAAGCAATCGGATTTCCTTTTTAAACCTTTACCGAGTTACTAACTCGATTCGACTAATACAGACAAATGATCCAGAGGATCGGACATGTCGTTACAAAGAAAGAAAAGAATGACAGGAACAAAATAAAAATCGGAAAGATAGAAATCACACTATCTAAACATGGAAGAAACCAGAAACAAAGAGAAAATGAAGATCGACATGAAATAGAAGAAAAATAGGAAAAGAAGATATAGCAAAAAGATAAAGAAAAGAAAAGTATTGGTTGTTAGGCCAATGAATGTAACGATTGGTATCAACTTTCACATCCGGGGTCAGAGAGTGGGTTGTTGATGCTGACGTTTCACGGCATGGCCGAACAAAGCAAGAAAAAGTCACCAAATGATAGAGACAAAGTGACCAGAATTACTGTACAAATGCCCAAAAGGACCGTATTTTGATGTCCTTGAGTGAGGGCAGAACGTTGTACATATGATATGTCATTTATATCCTCTCAGATAGTATAGTTCAAAGTATTTATTAAGCAGCAGAATGGCCAGTCGCGAAATCGCATGTTGACCGCTGCACTGATCTAAAGTAAATGAAAAAAGCAAAAACTCCGTAATACGCGGAGAAAAAAGTTGCATAAGTAACGCGAATATAAAAGGAAAGGGGAAGAAGTATGCAGAGGTGAATGGTGTTATGTGTGAGGGGAGTGGTCAGTGCAGACAAAACCCCGCGAGGGGAAAAAAGTCAGACTGCCAATGGGAGAAAAGAGTGTGGGAGGACCAGGCAGATCAAAAAACCACGTGGGAAAAGATCGCCGGTATGACAGATAGAGAGAGGAAGAGGGAAGAGGGAGATACCAAACCAGGGCCAGGAGGAACCAGAGATCGCCGCCATTAGACTGCAGAGTATTGAGCTGACCGGATATCCAACCAGGGAACCGGTAGAAAAAAACCATCAGTATGAATCAGACAAACATGACCTAGTGTTAGTAAACAGAGCCAGAAAGAGAGAAGAGCAAAAAGAAATAGCATACACCGGGAGTAAACAAATAAGCAAAAGCAAAAATATAAATAAAGGTGTAGCTGAGAGAAGGAATTACAACGAGTAAAGTAGTTACAATTGATTGAAAGTATGCCACTCAATTGCGCCCCTTTTTGCTTCGTTGTTCTTGTAGGAGTGTTGCATGGGCATCGAGGAGCATTGCACCAGCGGGAGGTTCAGGGTCAAAGGTTGAGGCAGAGGTGGCTTGATCAATAGTGTAAAGGACAGTAAGAAGACGTGGCCACATGTCTTTCCAAATGCCAGGTCGGTGTGGTACCTTCTGGGGCAGCAAATTGAGGGCATAATCCACAGGATGTATGTCAGGTGGAGGGAACGGACGCAGGTAGGGAACGAGATCTTTGATGAGATGTGCGGTTTT
>JNDT01002240.1:0-61988 GCA_000697055.1 Saksenaea vasiformis B4078 | reverse complement strand
TGCTGAGGATGGTGATTCTGAGGATAAGCTCATGAAAATGGTAAGTTTGTCGCAGTTGCCTCTTTCTGTTCTAGACGCGGCTTCCACAGATTACCTTGTTCAAATACGTGGATGACAAGGATGTATTCCAAAAATTCTACTCGCGAATGTTGGCAAAACGCCTCATTTACGGTGCATCTTCTTCCGAAGAAATGGAAGCGAACATGATCAATCGATTAAAGGTACAGCATGCGATAAATAAAATTACCAGTTTTAATCATAAGGCCAAAAGGAAATATGTGGCGTCGAATATACCAGTAAACTTAACAAGATGTTTACCGACATGTCTCTCAGCAGTGATCTGAATACCAATTTTAAAGAGAGTTTGAGACAGCATTCCGTCAAACTAGGAGGTACGTCTAATAGATTTCAATAACACAAATCAAACAAAATAGCTTTAGTCGGGTTTGACATGTTGATTTTGACGGCCGGCGCCTGGCCACTGAACCAAAAGGATGATGCAAATGCTCCAGAAGCAACGAAAATACAAATACCTGCAGAGGTGACTCTTCTATATATATGTATGAGGATGTACGGACTAACGTAGTGCAATATCTATAGCTTGAAAGAAGCGTAACACTATTTGAGGACTTTTATGGAAAGCATCACAGTGGTAGACGGCTCCTCTGGCAATGGAACCTCGCACGAGGTACAAAAGAAAACCGCATGTTTCTGTCTTCTAAATTACTTTGTAGGTGAAGTAAAGCTAAACTATTTGGATCGATATTACGAGCTTCAAGTTGGCCTTTATCAAATGATTATTTTGCTCTTATTCAATGCGACTACGGGGTTGACAGTAGCGGACATTATTGCTCAATCAGGTCTTCCCCAGGCAGATATTTTACGCAGCCTAAAGGTATACAACCACGGTGATATCATCATTTGCTGATATGTTCGTTTGCAGCCGCTCATTGATGCGCGTATTTTGGAAACTTCTGATGGCGCACTCACAACAGGATCTGAAGTCTTGTTGAACATGTCGTTTACGAGGTAATTATTGACAATCATACATACTGTATCACTGATAAAAAAAATGAAGCAAACGAACCAAGCTTAAGATTACAGCGGCAGTTCAAGGCGAGACACAGCAAGAAACGCAAGCAACACGCAGAGCAATCGATGAGGATCGTCGAATGTATCTGCAAGCAGCCATAGTGCGCATCATGAAGTCGCGCCAAGTACTTCCGCATGTGCAACTCATCCAGGAAATCATCGATCAAGCGAACTCCCGATTTTCTCCCTCAGTCATCATGATCAAAAAGTGTATTGAGCAATTATTGGAAAAGCAGTTTATTGCTAGACAGGAAAGAGACACCTACGTGTATGTTGCGTGAATGAAGCAGATGCTAGCAGTTAGTGACGTCCTTATGACGATCTATGTTTCGATGGTTTTGCTTCATTCATAAACAACGTTGCGGCAGCCGAAATGCTTTCTCGCAGTTAATGAATTCATTGTTGAGACTTTTTGCTTTCTTAAGGTCGTTCGCATATTTCATCGATTTTGCAAAGCATGGACTGAAACTTGCTTCTTCGCTTTTGAAGGTAGCGTGTTGATATGATACTATTTCCCTTTTAATCCATGCAAAAGCTCGAGTCACTAACCTAGCGATAACGACCAGAAGAAATAGAAGAAGTATTATATACGAATTTTGGTCGAACAACATAGCCATAGAGTATCAAGTATTAACGCCAAATTTTCTTTTAACGATGAACATTACTATATATCAGAGCAAATCGCATCACCTCTAAGACGCATGTTCTCAATAGTGCATTAAAGAAATACGACGTCTAACCGAGCAAATCAGCGCAAAACTTTAGCTGACGGCCGCAGATGAGAGCGAGTATTGCTACACTGTGGAAAACCTAAGAAACATATCCTACATACGTATTTATTCGCAGCAAGGAAGCAGCTTCCCTTTACTGTGCAAAGTGTATGACCTTATTTCAACCCTGCTGCCGATTTCAAAACTTTAAATGAATGTAATACGTTATGATCTATCGCGTTGGCTCCTTTTTCAACGTCTCAATTCTTTTGTTGGCTATTTCCTCTGGCACCGTGAGATAATAAAGGGGTGGCACAGCCGTAGTCTTGCGGAAAAGTTGGTCAAGTGATAATCCCTGAGGTGCTTCTTGTGTTTCTGTTAGTGGTGGCTGAATTTGCTGTTCTTTCACTGGCGATAACCCTTCTGACCCTGGCTGTGAAGCAGGCTGTTGTTGTTGTGGTACAGGTATAGTGGCAGCTATGGAACATCGTTAATGTATTGGATCACCAAAATATAAATGCGTACCTTTTTGCAATTGTTTTGCAATAGCTGTAATTCCTAACGAGCGAGATCGTCTTCCTGACGACGCGTCTACCTGCGTGTTGACAGCCACTTGATCACCCTTAGAGTTCAGTACAGCTTTAATTGCGGTTTCCCAGTCCAGTCGAATACGTTTTTCTGCAGCAGATTGCTCTTGCTCGATCAAAATTTCCGCTTGCTCTGGAGTCAAACCGCCCACAGAAAGTTTGCGACCAGTGTCAACCGGAAACACTACGCCATCAATTCCCTCAAATGCTTTCTGCGCCTCTTCTTGTGTCTCATACTAAAATAGTTCGCATTCAGATTATCTATCGCAACCAATATGCCAAACCTTACCACAACGTAACAATGAGTCTTGATGGCGTCCATCCAAAATCGTTTGACAGTGCCAAATTTGCCAATGAATTCCTGAACATGTCGAATAATTAAGGGTCGAAGGAAACCTTTGATGTAAATTGCTGAGCTCGAGACTGTGCGTGATTCCTCCTCCTTTACAGCCGTGGGCGCGGCGACGCTTTTCTCTTCCGGTTTTATAGAAGCTGCCGCCGTTTCTTCCTTCCGCTCCTGTGGTTTTTCAGCAGCGGTAGTTGTTGTATCTTCTTCCTCTTTTTCTAGCTTCTTAGGTTCCTCCACAATTTTTTGTTCTTTTACTGGTTCTTCGTGTTTCACTTCAGCTGTCTCAGTGTCTGCTTCCTACAGTGTCATCCGGACATGAGTGACCATGAATTTTGACATTCTACCGCTTACTGGCTCTTCCTTTGTTTCTTCTGGTTTTGAAACGACTTCAGCCTTCGGCCGCTTCTCCTCCTTCGGAGCTAAGCTTATCGCAGTCAGCAACTATGGACATGAATTCAATCGCGACATGCCTGATTTTGAACTGTCTTCGGGTCGCTTTCTCTTCATTCCTCTCTCGGGATCCGTCTCCATGCCTTTTACTTCAGGTTCTTCTGCTTGTTTACGATCGACCTCAGCAGCCAGTGACTCTCCAGAAGGCTTCTCTTCAACAGGCGTTACCTCTTTAGTCGTTTCCTCAACCTTAACTTCTTCCTGCGGCGGCTGTTCGACCTTTTCCTGTTTCTCCACTACCTTTTCCTCTTTTTTTTCCTCTTCTTTTTTCTCACCCTCTTCATGTACAACGCTGTCATTCTGCTTCTCCTCCTCTTTCGCGTGTATTTCCTCTTCCTCCTCCTTTTTAAGTGCTTCCTCCAAACGTGCTACGAGCTCATCCTTTTTTCCTTTTGTCGGAAGCTTGCGCTTCGTAAGTTCTGCACGTAAATCCACAACGCGTAAAGATGAAGGTACAATAGCTGGCATGAGTATGCTAATTCTTAAAAGAGATCTGTCGTTGGCGATGCAGTCCAAACAAAACACAAATGTGTACCAACTTTTAAATATGGAAGGTTGGGTGGTCACAATGAACCTCCGATAGTCAGAATGAAATGCCTCAAGCGAAAAGATAACGTTCCTAATGCTTACCATTCACTTTTGGGTGTCAAAATGGAGTATTTATTACAGCTTCCCATGTTATTATTCGCTCGTTGTTGTGCTTTTCATTCTACTGTAAAATGTGTAATCTTTGTTAGCCTCCCCAAGTCCTTGAGACTGATCAAAGCAGTGTAACGTATCGTTCTCATTGCCGGAGATCCTGTTTACCTGATGATTTTCTTACACCCATGAGTGTAACCAAACTTAATTATAAGGTACAAAGCTGAAAGATTAGATTACCTCGACAAGGTTTCTAGAGCCGAATTCTTGGGAGTATACTTGCATGATTGAGAATAGCATATCTTCTTCTATGCAAGCATTTTATATAGGTGTTGTAACTGTCAATCTGTATTAAGGTATTGTCACTACAGATACAGATTATCAAATATCATTGTAATTACTATTAATAGGAGTGCAACTGGCTTTGCTGAGATAAGCTGAAGTCATAAATTGGCATATATACGATGCTATTCCGGGATGAAGGGCAAAGGAGTGAGTTTAAGTGTGCACGAAATGGTCGCATTCACATTAATCAAAGGGGTAAAATGCAATGTATTCTTTTCTTTTAAAAAAATTCTATGGTTCAAAACCGCCAGGGACGGGTTTCCGTGAAGCATCAATATCGGGTATGATATCCCACATTTCGCGTGCTATCCTGAACTGACTTTCTGTATCCGAAGCACCGCGGATGGCCATATATTTTCGTCCAAAGATATTTGCAGGGCTCTCATCCGGATCAGAACCGCCCGTCAATACAATCCCCCCAGATTCCTGAACAATAACAATAGCGGCGGTGACATCCCATTCCCAGCAGCCAACTTCCCAGTATACATCAATAATGCCTTTTGCTACGCAACACATATTAAGCGCCGCAGAACCTGTTGAACGAATACTATGCGCTTCTGCAGCCTTGGAGGCACCACCTTTTCTTCGCAAAATCGCGTGCATTGTCTCTATCTTCTTGCTCAGCACTGCAGGTGATCGGTCAGATCCAGCTTCCGTGGCTACCAAACAGTGCGAGAGATCTTGGAGTGGCGGTACTGGTTTCGACAACGGTAGAGGTATGCTCTCGTTCAGGAAAGCCCCCAGTCCTTTTGCTCCGGTATACAACTCATCAAGAAGGGGATTGTATATCACACCTAGGACTGGTTGTTTGTCGATGGTAAGTCCAATGGAGACTGCCACAAAGGGAAAACCATGAACAAAGTTTGTCGTCCCGTCTGTTCATTAACATGTTAGAGATAATAGATCCATTGGAGCTACTTCACCGATAGGGTCCACGATCCACGTGGGCTTGTCTGTGAATTCAGTTTTCGCTCCCGAAGACATGGTTTCCTCGCCAATAAATCTAGAAAGCTGGGTAAGAAGCTGATTCGCATGAGACGAATGCACCTATGATCCGGGTAGGTGTCTTGCAAACGTGTTTTGATAAACTGCTCGACAGCCTGGTCGGTTTCAGTCACGAGGTCAGAGGGATTGTCACATTTCATCGCAACGCTTGTGCCTGAACCTGACATTCTGGTTGCCATAGCAGACTTGATGATGGCGCCGGCCTCTCTCGCCAATTCAGTGGCGAATGTCAAGTATTCTCCAAGCATTACTTCATCGCGGCACATGATGAGCTGCGTTGAATATGCTACAACTCACTTTACCTTGTTGGTCTGTCATTGCTTGTGCAGAAGTTCAGTGAAACCACCGAGATTTGTTAAACTTATAATTAAACCACCGCTAGGGAATGACCAGAAAGGATCCGTATCATTGTATTTACATCGTTTGTTACTCTTCTGGAGCATAACGTTCGCATCGTCCCATGAGCATGTCCTGTATCTTTCTTAAGTTTGCCTCCCAGGTCCGAACGCATAAAATGCCAAACAATTTAAACCTGGCAAAACCAGGACAGACCAGATAAGATATGTTATTTTAGCGCCATCCTCAGTAATGATAAAGAAAACGAATAAGGGACTGCGATGCAAATAAGATTTCTCACAACATACAAAGAAGTTGATGGCTGTATATCAGATTGCTGAAATGAGACTCTTCATGTGGCCCTCCTTCATCAGCACGCCACCTATTATCCCGGTGCTCACGTTCAACGGTTATCTTTATTAAGAAACACCTGAGAAAACCCATTTTTTCTTCCAAGGGTATGGCAAACAAAAGTCGACATCGCAACATCTATTTTCAATTGTACAACGTTCGTTTTCGATCTTGTGCCGTTTTCTTTTTGGATATCCGAATAAATGTCACCACAGTATGTTGTCTTTGCGAACGTGTTGTATTATGATATTGAGCCTGTTCATCTGCCTGAGAATAAGGACTTGTTCCCTACGACATAGGTTACTATACGTCACTTGTTGCTGATCCCCGCAAGATCCGATCTTTGCCTTGGTAGCACAAGCTCCGCATTAAGACACCACTGCTTGCACTATGACCATAGGACGATGACCTGGCAAAGCCCGTTTCCGTAAATGTAGCCGTAGTTAGATTAGAATATCGCAAACACGAGGCTATTTTTATAGAGCAAAGCTCTAGTTTAAGGTAAATCTTTAGCCCCTTGCTCCCAACCTGAATGGTCAAGGAAATTGAATGCAGAATCAAAATGGTTAAAATCATCTTTTGACCTTATTGCCGATTTTGGTACATACAATCACAGCTGTCGATTGTACTACGTTCGACTGAGAGATCATTGTTACAGAGAATCTCGTAGTTAATGCCTGGCGTTCAAATGAGTGCAGATTATGCATTGCGGGGGTTGGACTTCATGTGGACAGACGTTTCACTAAGCATGATCCGCGGTCTCGTGCAGGCCAATGTGAGAGTTACGACACCGTGGCTTCGTTGGAAATGAATATATTTTGGATTTTACGCATCTTTAAGATAGCAAAACTTCATGCGGGTTGCATTGCCAGCCAGGTGACAAATGGCCAACCTCCTTCACGTAGCAGATCAGATTTAAAAATGAGGGACATAACATTGGATCAAAAGATATTACGCCATGAGAAGGGTGGATCGATAAGATTTGTACTCCTCCCAAGTTGACGGTGTTATCTCTGATCTCCGGGCATTCGGCAAATTGTGTTTGACTCAGACGGGGATTCACGAAGCTGACGGTGTTGTCTCTTGATGTTACCGCTCACCCACTCAGGAGTAAACTACATTTGACTCAGAGGGATCCATTGGTATCCTCCCCAATTAACGGCCTTATTTCCGATGTCCGGCCATTCGGATATGTTCGGGGATGATCGTTATAGGATCCATTGTGTTTGACTCAGATGGGATTCATTTAGAATCCATTTTAAGTAAAATCTTTTTCTTTTACAGACCGCCTTATAAGTCGTCATTTGCAGCTCTTTCCTATCCCATCAATTTAAATGGTTCAAGACAACGGCCGGCATATTATCGTTCGTGAAGCGACGTTGGAAGATCTGAAGTACAGTGAAGATGCCCACACTATTATCAACGCAGCTTATCGGGCAGATAATGGTAAGCCCGTTACCAGGTTTTTTTTTTTTTTGGCTTGAGGTTTGGTAACAGTGAAGAATGATTTAGCTGGTGGTTGGACAACGGAAAGCCATCTAGTTGGAGGCGAGCGTGCTACGGTGGAGGACGTCGGACGTTATATCCAGGAACAAGGAAAGCCAAACGTGTTGCTCTATGCATTTGAGCGTGTTGGTGATTCAGACGTGCTTGTAGGCACTATTCAGGTCCAACCTGATGGCAAAGAGGAAGCGGAAGTGGGATTGTTTGCAGTGAATCCAAAGGTTCAATCGTGCGGTATCGGTGGCAAGCTCTTCCGAGCGGCATTAGAGAAGATGAAGTCTATGGGATTTGAAAGGGCTGTGATGCATGTGTTAGAGAATCGAACGGAGATTCTGAAATGGTATAAGAAGCTTGGTTTTGAAGAGACTGGTGAACGGATTCCATTTGTATGGCCGGAAAACTTGAAGATCAAGGATCTTCATTTCTTGGTCTTGAAAAAGAAGCTTTGACTGCATATGTAATACACATTTGACATTCACAACAAAACAAATAAAAGAAAAAACGTTTTCCCGGAAATAAGGAAAAGGAGTATGTTACATGAGAAATGAATTGTGTTTTGTATTTTCAATAAACATATCATTGATTTTGTTAAAAAAGCATACAGATTATGATAAAAGTACATGGTTCTTTATGGATTAGGCAAGTTCAAGTTCTCTATCCGCTTCAAAGATGGCGTCGCCGAGTATAAATCTGACTTGTTCTGCCAAGCCGATGCATGAGGAACTGATAGGTCTTGTTTTATGCGCATGCTTGTTGACAAATTGTGTAGTCGGTAGTTCCCTGTCCACAAAAGCCGAATGGGAAGAAGGTACAGAAAATCGATTTTGCTTTATACTGCCTTCATCCACTGATGTACATGCTGTTGAAACAGTGCTTTCATCCCAGAAAGTACCAGAAGCAGATGACGTTGTACTTGACAACCGGATGAAATCAGCAGGCTCCACTTCCAGCTTTTCACTTGGAGTACTGACAAGCCATGAAGATGCGAAATCTGGTGGGTCCGCTATGTCTAACCGTGTACTTTCTTTTTCTCTACCATAGTGTCGTCTTCCAGCCCACAATCGGGAGAGTGGTCGATTGGATCTTCTTATGGTACCATCTTCTGATCCTGGTCGCTGCTTGGCATTTTGACGGTGAAATAATCGTAACACTTTTTTGTTTAATAGTACCATATGAGAAAAGAAAATTAGGGAAAGAAGAAGTGTAGAATGACATATGTACAAAACTATGTTGAGTATTGGTTTTATGTGAATGCGCCTGCGTGTTGGTGAGAATAACCTTGAAGTGCTCCTAATTTGGTTTCATTTCCTTTTGTCCCAATAAGCGTCGTTACCTGCTTCTATTTGCATCCGCGATGTATACTAAGAGAATGCGCCGCGCGCGTACTGCACCGATCTGTACATGACTGAGTCAGACCAACTCCTTCTTTTGTACCCATTCCGCCACCTATAAAAAAAGGTCCACTTTCTCAACTGTGTAGACCTCGGCTTTCCCATATTTATAAAAAGAGAATTGTTTGTTCGATCTTTTCACATTTTCTAAAGTTCGGGTTCGTCGGATGAAAGATTCTTCTGAAATTTTTTTTTTCTTCACGGAGATAAGCTAAACTAGTATGGATATATGCATAAAACAAAAACAAGTAATAGGAGAAACTTGGTATAGCAATTTGTGTCTTGAAAGAAAACAGTGCACAATACTACTAATCTTACTCGGGAAAATTCGTTCTTTTTTTGCTTGTGCGTCGCTGTGCCTTGAACTCCTTCACTGCCCTTGCAATCACATTGATCAATCACCGATGAAATACGATGCACACTACTGCAGGTGTTAAAAAACAGAGTGTTTTTCCGCAAGACAACTACATTTTGAAACAGAAAGCCGTTTCCCAAAGTACGTCATTGACAAGCAAGCGCCACTAAGAGAAAATACTATGCCGTATCCATTATCAACTCAATTATAGTACACTTTGTTGTTTGCATAGCATTCACGTAATGTGTCTCTATTTCTGGAATTGGTTTAAGCAATGGCATTTCTTTGGTCATCAAACACAGGGGCCGGGGAAAAGGATGTATTGAGCAACCAGAAATTGAATAAAAGAAATAGATGAAAAGGGATAGGAACAAAGGAAAAGATACCACAGTGTCTTGGCGCCACATTATGCATATCGCACTCATATGCAGTATACTTGAAATTAGGGGGACAACTTCCCGATACCACATTTTGTACTGCAGGAACTGTAATCTGTAACCCTGTAATCAATGTCATCATAGGGTTATAGGAGAGAATGTGTCGCCTATCATCCTCTACATTCTCAAGAGCCTCTAGGGTCTTTTGATATGATTTATGTATGCCATATAAGTACCTTGTGCAAGAATGGATCACATAGACAGCGGATATTGTGGTAGCACTCTTGGAGCATTTCACACGGTGTGCTTGGTGCCGTTTGATCGCGGATCCAATACGTCACTGAGTCCAGCTTTCAGTAAGCAGTATGTTGGTTCCACAGAAACTGCCATTGCATTTGGTAAAAGTCAAGCTCGCAATTCCCAAAAACGTATGCCACATGCTTACGAATATGACGGCTGGTGAAATGCGAACCAAAGCTATGGTAGACATCTCTGGCCGCATTGCTTCATCTGTAGCCTAATGCTCTTTCACAATTGTTCTTTTCTATTTTAAGTTCTTTCACTAAGCATAACAAGTTTCCGATGTGCTTCTAACCATGGACGGGACGTAAAACTGGTTATATCACAGACATGCCACCATCCTATCGACCTTCGTTTCACCAACCGGCCTATTGCATGTTATTCCTAACCTAAGCTTAATTGGTCCCACCCGCCCTCCTTATTTATTATTTTTCTCTGAAGCAACAGTGAAATCAAACTGACAACAGTACGTAGTACTCGTCGTATCGGGATGTAGCGACGTAGGACAGTAATTCTCAAATGCTTACCAAATGCCAATCTTCATGTTGCTTGTTATATGATCGTTTCAACAAATCCAAATTCTTGTGCTTTCGTGCACACTGCCGATTGAATATACCAATACCTGCCAGAATCACCATTTCTTTTGTCATGTTCGCCACAGTGACCTCGCTGACTTACCTGACCCATGTCAACTTTGTATGATATTTAGAGACTGGTCCTTGTAAGTGTCAGGATCACTTGTTGAAACCATGTAGAGTCCTTATAGGGCACGTACCTGAATTTTCCCCTACTCCCAATGCGTGAACTTTTTCGATTGTGTCTCTCTTGGTGCCCTTACGCATATCGTCATGTCCTCGATTTTCGGAGAAACTGCGGGTCGAATGAACGAAGCGTACGCCCAGAATTGAATAGAGGCCATATCTGATGTAGGAAGCTTCATACTTGAAATGTACTGACGTAATGATGGCTTTATTGTTGTTGTTTTTTAATTGAAGAGACTGATCATCGAGTAGTGGAATTTCCATATATCGGACCGAACATGTCTACCCTATGTCTCCACTTGTTGCAACATGGGCAGTTGTGCTTCTTCACCTTAAAAAATCTTGTTTGCTCCTCGGTAATGGACATATGATTGAATGGTGCTGTTTTCAGTATTTTCCATACGCGGCGTGAACATCCACGACACCTGGATGGAAAAGATATAAAATTCCAAGATAGATTGACCAGAGAGGTCGATAGCACATCATAGATCCGAGTGTGGCCAATCAAGATTGAATTAGGAGCAACATGTGGTTGGAAGCTGCATCATCATTTCCACGGCTATAATGCGAATGACATCGTCAGGCCAAAAAAGCCGTCAAGCATCTTGAGACAGTGCTTCTGGAGACCTAGGTTGGTCTCGGGCAATAATTCAAGCCCAAGAAAAAATGTCGGCTTCTACAGGGGAATGTACGACCTTTTTCCCGCTATCAGAACGTTGAACGACACGTTCTGCTACGTGGTTTTTGACGTGCTGCGTAGAGCGGAGCTTCGTTTCCTGTGAGTTCGTGTCCTCCCGCGCATGAACGGCTGCTCTGGAGTATGTCGACACGTAAACTTTGTAGATTTGCAAAGCAACCGGGACGACAAATGTTCCATACCTCAACCGCAAATTGCAGGTCGGGTGCTGAACAACAGAGAGGCTACTGTAATCTTACTTTCTTTATGTCTTTTTAATCTATAGCTTTTAGAAATGAGGATAACAAGGAGGCATCAACGTCTGTATTCTATTCCCAATATATTCTGCAAAAGAAAAATTAGAAAGGGAGACCCTACTCTCGGACCGACCTGAGCAGTTAAGTGTCCCCAAACTGCCAGTGTTCTTTTTCTGCCATGAGTAAGAGTTCAAGTTCGATCAATTGCGTTTCTGCTGGCATGGGACAGAACTCATGAACGTTCCAGTCATGAGAGAAAGAAAAAGCAGAAGTGATCGAAAGTCGTGAGAACTAGGGTACTAAAGCGTATGAACTCGCCTCCTTTTCAAGTAAAAATCACGATAAAATCCCGAGAACAGCGACTAAAACGAGTTAATGTATTTTTTTTTATTGGGGAGTCTCTAGTAACGGGAAGTATTTTAGTGTGAATATGCTTAACCTGATGTCGTTGTTTGATTGCCAACGCCCTATCAACCAAATCTTCGATGAGACATAGCCAATGATCAAATCCTATTTTTTCTCTTACCGGATGCCCAAATCCAAACCACCAGACCAGAATTGCAATGACCACACATATAATGATGACGATGAAAAAACAGCACCATTTTTTCTAAACAAAACAAGACGGTTTACTACAATGTAAGCAAACTGCATATTACTTACGGCACGCGTGGATTTGGCGCTTTGGATAGCTTTAGCGATAAATTTATTACCTTGTTCCAAATCTCTTGTTGTGGTTTCGGCATGCTCTTGGGCTTGTCCGAGAATCACGCCTTGCTCATCCACTAGCATCGACATCTCCGTGAATAATTGATGAAGTTCCTATGCATAAAGAAGACATTCGAGTCATACCCTTTGCATGAGGCAGTGACGTACCAGAATAGTTTTTTCAATTCGTTTGATGTCGCCATGTCGCGACTGCACCTCTGACAGTACACTTTGTGCCTCGCCCACACGGGTGGCTTGCATTAACTATGCTGAAGACATAAGAAATCGATGAATAGACAGACACGTACGGATTGTGCAAATATCTGTGGTGGCTGATCGGAATCAATAACAGCATCAATCTCGTCGTCCGTTGCCTCCGGCTTAACTGTAAACGAAGTTCCAGCTTCCTTGTCACTTTTTCGCATCTCTAGCTTACCAATATGGATCTGCCTTCCAATGTGTTGTCGGTATTTTTGCTTATACGAACGTTCCACATCTTGGTATTCCTGAATAACGTCCAAAAAACGTTTCCGTAGTGTCGCAGTCTATTTATGCGATGATCAATAGACCGAATTGCTACAACTTGTATTTACTTGTGCACGACGAATTTGATTGTTCGAGTCATCCGGCAAACGGCCGTTCATCATTTCCAAATCTTCATACTCATAGGTCAAATGATCCTGTTCACAGGATTAAATAGACTCACCCTGAATCCGCTTTTTTATGTCGGTCGTTAGTTTTCGTGTCCCATTCTGCAAGCGGTCCAGATCTTTGGATATTTCTCGTGTTCGCTGTTCGCTGTGAGATACAAGAGCAGACATATGGAGCTCGGTAACTTGGTCCACATTGTCTTTGACCGTATTCACTTCATTCTTTAATCTTCCAATCTATGATTTTTGGATATCAAGGACCCGTAATAGTTTCAACCATAATTACTTCTTCAAAGAAACCTTCCATGGTACTGATGTCAACTCGAACAGATTGTAGTTCATAAGTATCGTCTTCACTTATGGGGTCTCGTACACCTCGCCTTGGAGGAGGTGGATAACGATCTACTGGAGAGCGGAAACCAGCAGGAGTTCGCTGAGGACCAAATTCATGGCTGAGAAGTGTGCAAGGCATAGTTTGTGCAACGTTGGTTTTACATTGATTCAAAAGCAAACGCATTCCTCAATACTTGCCTAGGTCTTCGGTCTTGACCACCCCGATTGGTATCCTATAGTATACATGTTATTTCATCCTTTGATCCATCTCAGGAGGTGAATATAATAGAGTTTATTATTAGAATGAACGCGATACAATATCATTCCAAAAAGAAAAAAGAAAAAGGAAATATAACATACTCTTATTTCGTTTGTACGATCTCTTGTGAATGAAAACGACATATCATATGTTCAAATATTAGAAAGCAGCAGTAAGGTAATAAATAAATAACAAAGGGAAAGAAATGAAATGACCTCACTTTCTTGGCAAGGAATAAAAAAAAAGAGAGTCCGACATCCGCAGGAACACACCGTTTCAATCAAGTCACATGCTGATGCAAGGGCCCTTTCAATTACCTAAACCCCCGTAATATCTCGTTGCAAAGTAATTGACCATTCATCTTTGTACCATCTGCATACAAATTACTAACCTTTGGGATGGTTCGTTATCCTATTTATACAGATGCCGAGTCTTTTCATGATCAAGTATTCAAAAATGTTATTCCCGGTGACAGGTGTGTATGACAACAGTCATCACAACCATTGTGTTACCTTTCACCCATATTACAATGTCGATCCCTTTCTAGACTAGACCAGGCTTCGAAGAAGCTCTTCTTCTCGCTTAATGATACTGAATCCTATTGGTATCATAACGGATGAATAGTTGTATTGTATAAAGCGCTCGAATTTTATGCAGCTAAGGGTCTGAGACTTCCATATAACAGGTTTGTTACATAGTATAACGCTACGAGTGATGGAGATTATGCTGGAACTGACTGAATAGGACTTTTCTTTGTTGGAGGCATTAAGCAAATCCAGTTTGGCTTTAGTCGTCTCGGAATCAATCTAACCCTTATTTTTCGTGAAGGAAGTAATGTATATCATATAAAGGCACTTAGATGCTGTTGCGGAGGTTGTTCCTCCAATTACGGTCAAATCCCATGCATACATTCATATTAAGAAGCTAGATCATCCGTGAGAAAGTGGCGGATAAAAGCACGTACGACATAGGCACCTGCGTTAACGAAATAGGTTCATACTCAAGATGCTGAGAGCCAGTTCGCGCTACTATTGACGGAAGCGTTAAAAGCTGGAATCAGCATTTTTGGCATCAAATATAAGGCTGATTGGACAAAAACGTAGTTAGCTCACAATGCTGATGCAAATGCAGTACTTGCCTGTCATAAACTGACGCGTTATTTACGCGCATTAACCATTTTTGTTTCCCGATGCAACAGTCACCGAAAGAAGGACTACCACTATGGTGCGTTCTGAATCGCAAGTCAATCGCTTGCCCCATGCAGACTACATTACAGTTCCCACGACGAAGGATCACAAGATCTTCTACGGCCACGAATGACGAAAAAAAGAACGATAATCCGGATGCCGGCACGAGTAATGCCAGTTCAAGTTCGGGAATCAAGTCAGATTACACAGTAGAATCATTGCTGTCCAGAAAAAAGCGCCGAACAGTACGACAAGAATCGCATAACGAATTGAATGAGGTGAAGTATTTTTTTTCTAATGGAAAGTACTGATGGACAAATTGCATCCAAAAAGTTATTTGAGAAGCTCAACGCGGAAAGCGAGGACGACGACAGCGATCTCGACACGCTCAAAGAACCAGGACCCGAGAAGAAGACAAAAGATATGGGCGCTGAAGATTATGATTTATTAGCAACTGACTCGTCGGACGATGACGAAGACGAGGATGCAGTCAAGTTAGCCGATATGGCCAGTCGCTTTTTAGATGACGAACAATCATTAAAGTTGAAAGAGGTACGGAAAAAGGCCATAGACCATCCGCGCAACCGATATCAATGCAGAAAGTTAGGTTCTTACTGGTTCAAAAAAAAGAAAAACCAGAAAAGGTTGTATTTATGAATTTTTTGATCGACGTTGCAAGGTAATTTTGAATGATGTTCAAGAGGGGCGGTAGAATTAATGATCCTCTGATAGCTACCGGAACCAGATCTTGTGGACGACGAGCAGATTGTAGTCACAGATTTGAGCACTCAAAAGAGAGAAGATTATTTACGCAAGCTTTCTCAATGTACTATGCTATAGAAAATGTGGGAAACCGTTGCATACTAACTATCTCTTTTTTGTTTTTTAAGCTGCGTCTGGCCGAAATGTTGTTCTTGTTACAGGCAGTATTCAGCATTGGTTCCGACGCGGCTGGAAATGCCCTAATTATATCTATCAGTGGCTTTTCAGGATTGGTAATATATCGTTACAGAAAACCGGAATCGCTGACGTTCCGTAGTTGCGTTTGAACAAAATATGATGACAGCGAGACATGCCTACGATACTATTGTAGCATTATGGGTGAATCTGGTACATATATCGATTTTTAGACACAAGGCCCACCAATCTCAAAGATTCGTTAGGGACATGAACCTGCACCCTATCGGGCGGTTTCGCCAGATATGCGGAACTATAACAGAAACATAGCATTCGCAAATTTCATTCATGTGCTGACATGTTACGGCGCCTTCCCGGACAGACTGGCATGGGAAGAAGCGGTTAAGGAATATAATCTAGTACATGACGAGGCAATGATAAAGGCAACGGCGCGGATACCGAAAAGATGGAACGAAGGACAATTCATTCCTTTGACACAGTTTGGATGGGTGCTTCGGCTATTCGGCTATTCCATCCGTACTTGGTAAAACGTACGTTTTCCACAAAAATAGGCTGATCCGTCTGGGTAGGCCAAATGCGTATACTGAAGGGCAGCTCAAGTACATTTTGCGGTTACTTTTACAAATATCGCTGGATCGTGCGGGTAACCTCGTTTTGAAGGAGATTCAGGATGCAGTAGAATCATGTCTATGTGCATTGAAAAACGACAGTTGGGAGGACCAGGTATGTTTATTTTTGAGGACGAGCGGTTTATTTATACGATTCCCAGGTGCGTTCAGTGGCATGGGATGCGTACCTGCAATTTCCTACCCTTGAGCAGCAGATTAGTCTATTGAAAGCGATGAAACCAACTTCTGATCAATGTGTCTATCTAAAGAGGTTGATAGCGTTTGTCGCTTTGAAAAAAGCAATGGACAAGGATGATGATGCTAGTGGTAGCGATACTAGTACATCAGAGAACCCGATGGAGGATGTTAAGACAGGGCGTGACATTGTGTTATGCTCATTAACATTTCTCACCAAGAGTAACGGGATCTTTCAGAGAAGGGATGTTGATTTCGAACAGCTACGAAGGATGACTCGTCTGATGGACGTCGCTATCGGCAGTAACGAAAGCGAACTTCTTCGTGAAAGGGAAACCGTTCAGAAGATCAGTACACAATTACAGTTAATTGGCAGGAAAATAGGTAAGACCTGCTGGCATAATTTGCAATGCAGCCTGAGTTGATTTTTTTTCCGTGTTTTACAGGTGGTCGACTGGGTGTAATGGAACGTACTATTGTAAGTCATAACAAGAGTTAGAAGCAAGCGTCGCTAAAAGCATATGGATATATAGGCAAACGAAACAGTACAACGTCTGTGGAATCGATTGGCCTACTTAATCGGAAGAGACGAGCATGCAATCGAGGAGCATCAACTATAGATGAAACAAATTTGGAACGTTGTACCCCCAAAACCTCTTTTTTTTTTCCTTTCGTTGTCACGTTTTATCATTCTTGTCCTTCTTTGTTAAGCAGAATTGCTTCCGACTTGTACACTTTGTTCTATATACCATGGTAATGTTAACTGTTAATTGCATCTTCGTTCACCGTTCTAAGGAGTATTGTACCTGTTCTTGCAGGGCGAGGTGAGAGAGTATCTGTACAAGATCTTAGTAGTCGGTGATCTGGGTACCGGCAAGACGTCCATTATCCGACGTTATGTGCATAACATTTTCTCAAGCAATTATAAATCTACTGTGAGCAACAGCTTTCGAGAAATTGTCAACACCTAGCGCTCAAGCACGGTGTTTTATAGATTGGAGTTGATTTTGCGCTCAAAGTAATTCAATGGAGCCCGGAAATCATCGTTCGGTTACAGCTATGGGATATTGCTGGACAGGAACGTTTTGGCAATATGACTCGGGTTTACTACAAGGAAGCTTTAGGCGCCTTCGTCGTTTATGATGTCACGCGTCCGCAAACATTTGAAGGTGTGACCAAGTGGAAAGAAGATATTGATGCGAAAGTCAGTCTACCCAACGCATGGGGAGGAGGGCGCATCCCGGTAATCCTGTTAGCGAACAAGGTAAAAAGGAAAAAATTCATCGACCACTTGCGCGTGCTGAAATATGAGCTGCAGAGCGATTTGATTGCTGAAGGTCATGGTCAGCCCGTGAATGTTCCTGAGCTGAACCGGTTCTGTCAAGAACATGGATTTGTCAAATGGTAAATCATGTGAAACACGGATCTTTTACTGAAACGGTGATTCTACGTAGGTTTGAAACCTCCGCTAAAGATAACACCAATATTGATGAAGCTGCTCGTGAGCTTATTACAGCAATTCTTAATATCGAAGAAGAGCATGGTGGTGCTGAGGCGTTGAACGACGAAGAAGATTCAGAAAGGGTTCGTCTGGACGAACAAAGACAACAGGGCGGTGGAGGATGCTGCTAACGGAGACTATCATAATAAAAGCGCTCAGTAGATTGCCTTTTAGTTACTTATGAACAAACTGACCCTTGCCAGCAACTCTGTTTTTAATGCCATTAGTAACTGCTATAGCAAGCGAGCAGCTAAGCAGCTTCTTAAATAAGAAAACATGACGCCTAGACACCTAAATCTACGAACCAAGTTAACCCTCTTTTATCTTTGCTAAATGACGTAATTCTCTAGAATTAGATTGCAATACGTGAAAAGGGGTAGGATTCCTCCCCCCAAAAACGCGCTGGCGATGTACCGTGTCACATCAGAACGCCGCTTGATCGAGAAGGACAAGAGACAAATTTTACCGTGTTATGGACATTGGTAAGAAAAATTGATTCACGGGTTTCTGCAGTAATATGTAGTCTTTTCGATAAAGACGCGTTCGCCGAATAACCGCATAGGCACGAGATTCTCAGATGGGTATAATCCACTTTCACACTGAAATACTGGATTTTGAACACACATTTACGTCATCCAAGTATTACTTTGCGTCGACACCAACTCGATCCTGCGGTGAGAAGCAGTGTATCTTTGCGCAGAGAAACAGGTACCTTTACTTCTGAGTCGAAGCTGTATTGCGCTGGTCCATTGTAATAAGTTCCCCAACGCACCAATCGGAAGGTGTCAAATGGCAGTATTTAAAAGGGACGCATGAATTCTTTTTTTTCTTTGGCTCTGTTCTTCCAAAACATCCCGGTAAGGATGTCAATTCTTCATTACGTATACAGGATCATTCATGTCTTTTTGTTCTCCGTTTAGCCTGCATGACCCCTGCTGTCGAACCGTCTCGGCTGTGGTGGCGTTTTTTACCCATCACTTAAGTAAATAAATGTTGTCGCACTCAACATCACTCATCTTGTACAATAGGTCGCTGGACGTTATATCGCTTCAGGTTCTCTGCAGTGCAATCAACACTGGCCGTAATGCCAGAATAATCTCCAACGTCGCTCCCACCCGGCCAGGGTGCGGGGTAGACCCCCGGCCAGCACGGGATTACCTTCGGGGTAGGTAAATTGACATCAAAGCATCGTCGATTTACTAACCGTGAACAATATTTTATGCTGCTCCAATAAATTATTTGTCCACTGAGGGCTAAGTTGATGTAAGTAAACGTATGATTTTGTTGCACATTTTATTCTTCTCTCAGCGCAAACTTGGCTCTTCATGGACGCATAATTTGTTTAGAGTAGCGTAAAATTGTTCAATAAACAGTAATTAGCGCTAGCCTATTTAGCGGACTATTTTTTGCTTCTCAGAATGGTGTGCCTAGTGAACCTGAAATTTCATAAAAAGATGCACATATGCTTATGCACTGATGATTGAATGTATTTCGGTGGTTTATGCTCTATTTTGTCGAATATTGTGAGTTAACAATGACGTTTTGTCTTTGCAATGCTTAACAGCTCTTCATATTCGCCAGTGTGCTGGCATAGCTGATTAAACGGACTATTTTGACGTGTCATCAGTGTGTAAGGCGAATCAAATTCGACAGCACATCCGTAGTCGAGAACTAATATACGATCGTAGTCAATAATAGTGCGAATTCGGTGTGCAATACAGAGAATGGTAGATTCGGTAAATTCCGTGCGTATGGTTTGCTGGATTTTGTTTTCTGTGTCAAAGTCGACGGACGACGTGGCCTCATCCAAAATAATTAAAGATGACTTTTTTACAAGTGCTCGTGCAAGAGCAATCAATTGACGTTGACCTTGAGACCAGTTTCTACCGCCTTCTGCTACTTCCATGTCCAATCCAAAAGCGGTCTGAATCTCGTCTGTTGATAAGCATACACGTTTCAGAGCTCCCCAAAGCATGCCATCGTCACATTGTCCAAACGGATCCAAGTTGCTCCGCAATGACCCAGAAAATAAGGTTGGGTCTTGTGGAATGATTGTAAGTCGTGACCGCAGATCTTCCAAATCAATCTTGCTTATATCGACCCCGTCAATTAGTATACGCCCAGCCGTAGGCTCCATAAACCGAAATAAGGATAGTGCCAGCGTGGATTTGCCCGAGCCGGTACGACCTACGATTCCAATTTTCTCGCGACGCCCCGTCTCGAAGGATATGCCACGTAAGACAGCAGCATTCTCTGAAGTGTACTTCACCACCAAATTTTCCACCCGGATCGACCCCGTCTCTGGCCATGTTGATGGAGGCAACATTTCAGCGGAGTGTCCCGACACCTCTTGCTCGATGTTCAGATACTCACAAACTCTTTCAACCGCATTCATATTCATCTCATTGAGGGCGTACAGTCGAACAATCCATATAACGTTTCCCGTAAATGTAAGAGCATAACTGAGTGACAGGCCAGCAAGACTAGCGGAAATCCAGCCGCGAGACATGATTAATAGAATGCCTGTACAGAAGCTTACACCGGCACTCAGAATATCTAGACGACATTGTAGCCATCGATTACTGGCCCCCAGCCAAAAGAACGGCCGATGATTTCGGTCGATGTTCTGGTAGTTCTCCTGGATAAATCGTGCTTGGTTTCCGAATGCTCTAATCGTTGCTATCCCACGAATCGTTTCATTGAATTGCGTGTAAATCGGGCTTCGCGATACCGATTCAAGGCGTTTCATATCGCGTGTTCCTTTAACATAATACTTTCCAATGATCCAAAAAAGTACACCGATGAGGATGCCTGGCGCTATAAATGCAGGTGTGACAACAGATATCAAAATAACAGTAAATAGTGATACGACGACAGCATAAAAGAACTCGGACAAGCCCGGTGCAATGATTTGATCGATCGTCTCTAAATCTGAAGAAAATCGGTTGAGAATTCCTCCCATAGGTGTCGTGTCGAAAAATCGAACTTTTGCGCGGATCACTCTTTCTAATAATTGAGTATGCATTTGATGCGAAGCACGTAGAGTTCCCTTAAATAAGGTCATTTGACGTAATACCGTCATGACTAGCACCGCTATGCCGTTTAAAAAGTACATGCCAACGTACCAAGCGTTATCTATGGACTGAATTTCTTCTTCTGCTGGATCCCGACCTTGTAACACTATGGCAGGTTTTGTCATTGTTTCTACATGCTTGATGGTGCCGGTTGTAACGCCTACCTCTGTTGTTTTGCTGATGGCAGAAGTCCAAACCTTAATCCAGTAGTCCTGTCCCAGAGCAATCATTTGCGTGCCGACAAATAGTAAGAACACGCTGATCCAAAATGGGTAGCCACCCGACGCATAAAAGTACATAGCATATGTAGACAATGCAACACTCCCCGTTGCACGGGATTCTTCATCCGCCAAATCACTTGTGGTGCGTTGTTTCGCAACCGCGCGCTTTGCTGTTGTTTGCGGCTTTTCGTTCTCTGTCTCCATCTCGTTCTTAAAGTGTATTGTATTCGTTTGCTTCAGCTCTTCACCGAGTACATCTGCTTTGAGTACATCTTCTGGCGTCCCATCCGCGACTACCTCACCCTCTTCCAGTACCACAACATAAGAGGCTTTTTTAATACATAATGCAACGTGGTGGGTGACAAGGATAGCTGTACGACAATGCATCAGCTCTCCTGTAAGGCAGTACTTGTACAAATGTTCAGCGGTATAGGCATCCACAGCACTGAGGCAGTCATCGAAGAGAATGATTTCAGCTTGCGAATAGACAGCACGAGCAATCGAAATTCTAATCAACGTGTAAAAGGCGGGTCCTAAACTATTTTCCTCGTTTTACCTTTGTTTCTGCCCGCCGCTCAATGTGATGCCTTTCTCACCTATCACGGTCAGATCGCCATGATCCAGGATCTTCAGGTCTCGGACGAGCGCCGTTGCATGTAACACCTGGCGGTACCGTTCATCATCATACGGCAAACCAAATAGGATATTGTCTCGGATACTTCCATTTTGTAACCATGCTGTTTGTGCTACGTAGGCAATGCCTGAAGATGTGCTATAGGCAAACGTACTTGCGTGAGGGGAAGACTTGCGCGGCAGCATAGCTGTACCCGAGATGCAGTAAGTCTCGCCCAGTAAGCTTGCTAACAGTGTCGTCTTTCCGGAACCAGTGGGACCACAAATGATAGAGAGCTTGTTCCTTGGGAACACAAGATTGAGATTCTTTAACTTCTTCTTGCATTCGCCTTCTTCTGGATTTTCCCAGCTGAACGTGGCATTGTTTGAAAATCCAATGGCAGTGAAGCCGGTTTTTGGTGGTACGACCTCTGGTTCTTTCAGAAACCTCTTGATTCTGTCAAATGATACTTTGGCATTTAACGTATGCATTGCAAGATCAGGGAGCTCAGCAAGTACTGATCGAAAGATATTGAACAGTGTAAGTGAAGTAAAGGCTGTTGACGCAGTTAAGTTGGAGGATTTGGTATATACATAAAAAACAACGGCCGTGATAATGACAGGGGCAAAATGCCAAGCGCTGAAGATCCACATGTACGTGAAAAGTTGTGATCGGATAGTTTTGATTTCTGATTTTCTTGCAGCAGATACACGTCTTTTAAACTCGTCCTCCCACGCAAAGAATTTGACAATTCTGATTGCTGAAAGAAATTCGTTCATCAGCTTAATACGCTTATCCGCATAACTGATCGCAATGCGCTGTAGACGTTGGGCTCGCCGACTCAGAAGATAGATGGGTGGTTGGGTGACTATCATCGCAACCACACCATACAATGAAGCAATCCCTAACAGCTTGTACAAACCAAAGATGCATATACCGATTTTCATAGGGGAAGTATAGAGGTAGAAACCGTAGGACATAAACTTTCCCACCTTTCCCGTGTCAACTGACAAAAGATTACTGATATCTTCGTTCTGCTCCCTGTTCTCGTCGCCATTGTGTGAGATCCTGGCACTTTCATCTCGTCGTCTGAGCGTTTTTCCGTATATCTCTCCCATGATAATCGATTGGATCTGAATATGTAGCTCTCTACCGACATAATGTGCTTGTTGGCAAGATAAGCACCCAATGATGGACGTAACGAGCAGACCAAATACATACAGGCACGCAATACCGACAGACTCTAGCGCTGCTGGGTCAGAATTTTCTATATATCTGATGACCATGTTAAGAAAATAGGGAGCACCAAAGGTAGATACGATCCACACCAAGCTGAATCCAAATTGCCGAGCTAAAAGCTTTTTAAATGTCTTCCAGAGGTTCCAGAACATTGAAGCAGTCGCGCAGTTGGTATATCTAGCGTGCGCGTTCTTAGACAGGTTTGCAGGCCGTAGTTCGATCATATCCTCATCATTTAGAATCTTTGTGTAGCCCTCCTTCAACATTGGATTGACCCACGAAAACATACATATGGAATAGATAGAGGCCCAAGACTCACTGGAAAGTCGCCTCCCCTAATAAGGCAACATGAATGTCTGGCACTGGATATCTCCATGCATACCGTATCAGAAGTTAGACGTTTGTGAGGCGCGTATCTCTCTTCGTTAATGATGAATAGCAACAGTACTAATGCCAAACATGTAGGAACGATCGAAGTGGTGTAGTCGTAGTCGGGGATAGCTGCATGGGTGAGATAAACGGAACACAGGTCTGTAAGGCTTAGCACAAAATCGCATGCATACAGGATGCTAATATGCCTGCAAATTGCATCTGACGCATATCTGTAGCAGCTAATGGACAACAGAATGTTTGTCACGGCAAGTAAAAGCGCATACCCCTGGAAGGTCAAATAAATGAGTTTCATTCCTTTTTACAATATCAATAGCAATATACCCATAACGCTGCCCGGATGAGATAAGTCGATTGCGTCATGGTAAGGGGTAAATAGTCTAGTGCAACCTCTGTGTTATGCTGGATCGTCTTAATATCAGGAAGAACAAACGCTGCAAATCCAAGCTGCGCTAGCGGGATGAGGACTCGGATGCAGTCATAACTAGACCATTTAACAGACCGATACTCGCGATGGAATACATTGCATTCTCCAGAATCGCTCTCATCCTCCGCATCTGTCCTATTACAATCGATGTCTGACAGATCCCGTCTTAATGGCGTGTATATTTTGCTGATAGTGGCCCAATAGTGACGAATCGTCATAGCAGACAGCGTAGCGACCGATCCAAGCAAGATGATGATAACGTTACTGACATAACTACCAGTAAAGTCAGCTGCTCCATTTCTCTCATAATTTTTTTTCTTTGTTGGTACCTTTCGTGAAAGCATGCTATGGAATGGTCTGCAAACCAGATACTCTACAAATTTCTTAGCGAGCTGGTCAAACAGAACCGTGTTATACCCACCGTTATACTGCAGTTGTACTCCATAAGGGTTTAGTGGTCAAAAAGAGTGGAAGGAGACCAAGAAAATGAACCTGAATCTAGGACGATTATGTAAAATTCCGACAGAAACAAGGATCGCCATTGTATCATGCTTATGCATGCCGGAGTTCAAAACGATGTCGTGTAGCATGATAGATAGAAAGCTCGAGAAGGAAAGAAGACTGATCTTCTAGGCTCTTGATTATATGCATGGAATACCCGTCGAGAGACTTATAGACGCTCTCGAGTACTCATGACTCTTTAAAATCTGTGCAAAATCGGCAGGGTGCGAAATTCGCTGGGAGCTTTTTTGTGTTAAGTCGACCATTGCAATGTAAACAAGCGTAATCGTCCAGTTCAAAACTCTGTATTGTAGAGCAAAGCAAAAGGGAAAATTAGAAGAATTGACACTATTTTCTGATTTCTTCATTTTCACTGTATGTTTGCCACGGCGATTAATCAATGTCTAATTATAAATGATTTACTTCGTGCATTTGTTTACGCAGTTGTAAATAGTTAGACAAATAAATAAAGCGCAATGTCAAAGGAATGGGAAGACTTCCACAAGACGACACAAAGCTTTTATACCAATGAACTGCTAATTAATTGGATTCTGAATGAGCTTTTGTGCCAAATAAAATTACGTAATTTTGAATATACATTCTGCGTCATCCAGATAATACTTTGCGTTGACACCACTTCAATGCTGCAGTGAGGAGCAGTAGATCTTTGCCCAGAGAAGCAGACACCTTCACATCTAGATCAAAGGTGTGTCTTGATGGTCGCAAAATTTACATAGAGTAGCGTAAAGATGCATCCAATAACCAGTATACGTAGAGCGTCTGATAAAGTGCGGGTCTGCTAGTATTCAGAAAAAATAAAGAATGTGCTTGAATACAGACGTGCAGTTTCTCTTTTTTTTCTCTAGTTTTGTGGATATTCAGTAGCTGACTGTATATTTACCGAAGTCCTATCTCCCGTAGTGAGATTCTTACATTCACTCAATGATATGATTTGCGTGTCGTACTCCTCCATGTTACGTTCGTGTCATTGATAGCTTCCCATTACCTGAGGGCCTTTGTCCCATGCAAAGGCGTGTCAGAAATGGGTTTTCATTATCTCATGCAAAGGACATGCTAGAGATAAGGCTCTATTAATTCATGCAAAGGTGGTGCGAGAGGTACGATTCTTTTGTCTCATGCAGAAGACGTATCGGTGACGGGGTCCTGTCGTCTCACAGAAAAAGGACGTTCCATATCATGGGAAATGGTGCATATTTAAGAGGAAAAACCGACGCCTTTTTTTCATCAGATCCAACATATGGTAAAAATATCTAGTAAACAAAAACACATAGCAAGTATCTGTGACCGAGAGCAAGGAGTATATCTGAACCGCTGGATGATTTTGGACACGAATCAAAATTCCAAAAGCGTTAAGGAATCAAGCAGTCAATGCCTTTGGTTCTTAATATTTTGGTTCTTTTACGGTTTGGAGGCGTACGCAAGCGAACCATTCTTCATACAACAACGGGTGGATGCATAGGCTTTTTCATGCCGGACGACGCATTCCCGGACTCTTCGTCTTCTCCTGGACCGTACCCACCATGGATTTTGTGCGGGTGCGGCCGCCCATATAAAGTGGCAGGCTACCTTTGACACAAGTAAAAGACACCGACGTATTATTTCCTTTTACCGACCATGTAGTACGTTATATGCCATTCCAATAAATTTTGCGTCTATGGGAGGACCAATTGCATGTAAGTGATATATGATCTTTCGACTATAATTGGTATGCTAAGTACGAATGATTGCTGTCCTTTCAACGCAAGCTTAGTTGTTTCAGGATGCGAAATTCATTTAGAGCAGCATAAAACGTATTTTAGTAAATACTCCGTGGTGATGATGTGCAAGTCGTATTCACGCATTCTTTTCTTTTTTTTTTAAAAAAAAAAAGAAAGAAAAACTATCCAAACGAAAAAGAGGTAGCTATTTCTTTGTTGCACATCGTCGATCCAATACGTACGCATCTTTTCATTCTGAACAGACTTTTTAACCGTGAAGTCACACCATCCCTAATCTTTGATTGCACGTTGGTATACTGTTTATTGAATTATCTTTTACGCTACACTAAATAAACCTTGCGTCTCTGAAGAGCCAAGTTTGCGCTAAAGAAGAATCGAATATGCGGCCATCAGTACATCAATTTTTCGTCTGAAGATCAATCAGCTTGCATGAACTTGGTCTTCAGCGGACGCAAAATTTATTCCGGCAGCATAAAAAACAATTCATGGTTAGTAAATGAAAGATACTTTGATGTCTTTTCACTTACCTCCGAAGGGTATTTCCGCCCATTGACGGAGGCCAGAGCCCCGCATCTGGAGCGGTGGGGGCGGCGAGATGTGGGGGAACCCGATGGCTTGGGAGCGGCCATTTTTAAACGGCGTGCAGAGGACTTGAAGCGATACATCGTCTGGCAATCTATTGCGGAAGATGAACGATACTGAGTGTGTGTGTGTGAGACAACGTTTACGTACTTTGAATGTGGGCATAAAGCACCAACACGGCCAAGACGGTTCGGGACAGCGGTCATGCAGCCTAAACGGCATACCAAAAAAAATGAGTGATCCTGGATATGTAATAAAAAAGTTGACATCCGTACCGGGGATGTTTGTACCAACAGAGCCAAAGAAGAAGAAAAAAAGAAAAAGAAGTGTTCGCTTTAAATATGCATCACTTTCCGTTATCTGAGACATCCTTTTTGTGTGAGATAAAAGGGACCTATCTTCAACCCATCGTTTGCATGAGACGACGTAATCCTGTTTCTGACACACCGTTTATATGAGTCAAAAAGGCCCGATCACTTATTCATCCTTTGCATGAGACGATGGTACCCTACCACCGACACGCCTTTTGCGTGAGATAAAAGACCGATTATTGACACATCCTTTACACGAGACAAAGAAATCCTATCTTTGACACGGAATGGTCGTGCCCTATCTTTAACACGTCCTTGCACGAGACAATGAAACCCTGTCTCTGACCCATCTTTTGCGTTAGATAATGGGAAGCTATCAATGGCTCAAATGCAACATGGAAGAATATGACACACAAATCATAACATCGGATATAAATTGACAGGGTGGTTATTATGCTTGGCTTTGAAGAGTATCTAAGTTAGTTACAGCCTCTTCTGGTCTATCTTTATAGTATACAAAATGGCCTTGCAGACTGGCCGGGGTTATCGTTTTGTCTTTTGTGCGTTCGACAAATTGCTTAGCCAGATCTTCTCTATCCCCGTAGAATCTGAGGAACATGTTGCGTTTTTGAGAGTCTGTAGCATTGCCCAGATATTCTTTCAGGTCCACCCGACCTGGTCGGATAAGGGCAGGATCGAGCTTTTCGATATGGTTGGTCGTCAAGAACATGATGCGTTCTTCTGCAGAGGCTACACCATCCAGCGCGTTCAGCAAACCACTGAAAGTGATCATGGACTGATAACTAAACAATAAGAACAAATGCTTGAACCACGGACGATTTTGGCATCTACGTTTGTCGTTCTTACCCTTGATGATCTGTCTGGGCTCGTTTTGTAAATGCTGCGTCAATGTCTTCTAGAAGCATAATACTTCTTTCTGGCACATTGTTGAGCAGATGATTTAATCGATCGTCCGTCAAACCACGTTCTGAAAGGTTCAGAATACATATATTGTACTCAAGTTCACCCTACATATCGAATAGCCTGTCAATGGATACTTCCCTCCGTTTTCGACGTTTTTTACCGCAAGGGCTTGTATAAAGCTGCTCTTTCCCGAACCAGGAGGACCGTAAAGCAAATAACCCCTTCTGTAGGGAATACCTTTCGCCGTTCATGTCAGTTCAACAGAAAACCAGCACGAGAAACAGGAAAACTCACCTCGTTCTGCATACCATTTTCCACTGGAAATGAAGTTTCTCACGTCTTTCACAATGCGTTCTTTGATCCCTGTATCCAGTACGACGGACTCAAGCATACGTCTTCGACGCGGCAAACCGAACGGACGCCATTCCGGTCCGTATGATGTGTAGATCACTGTCTTTCCTTCCTGTTTCTTCAAAGCCATCTCTTGTGCCTCACGTAACAGATCCGAAAATACATGTCGATCGCGTGATAGGGTTGTGATCGTGATGGTTTCCCAAGGACTACCTGTGGTCAGATCCATCAACTTGCCATCTCTTTGTCGATCGACTTTCATCCACACGCCACGCCACTTAAAGTAATGGTTTCCTGGCCCAGGAACAAATCCAAATTTCGTCGAAATACTGCCATTATCATGCTGTTTGAACGAAGTCTCTACCGCCAGATGCTGAACCTGTCGTTTAGGGGCCTGCTGAGACATCCACTGCAGAAACCATAAGTACGACTTGTCTTTCGAAGGAATCTCGAGCGTCACAAGCAGTCGACGTCGCATGTACGAGGCACCAGCATTGACCCCCGTCTTCAGCACAGTTAAACCAAAACCGATGCCGATCAGACCAAAACCAGCCGAGAAATACGGATTCTGTGTTATGTTTTCAATAAATCCTTGTTTTTCCGCAGGCGGCAGTGAAGTCGTCGTCTCGGTGACAGCGCCATTGGGTGCTGTATCCGAAAACGCGTGCAATGGTGGCATGACCTGGCTTCCCGACATGTCGACAAAATCAGTTCGAGGGTAAATCCTCACTGTGACAGGTTTTGGGCGGTGTTTCGGCTCCCCCAGTGAAGTGATTGTATAAGCCCGTAAAATAACGTCGTTACTACAGCTGTCCTTTGTTAGATGTCTGAATAGATCAGGTTTATTTGTGGATGAAGAGCTGATGGTATGAGAAACTCAAATAAAGGTTGCTTAGACTTAGCGAATGAAGTATATATAATAGTGATATGCCAAATACGACAGTTGGTCTTGACTTTGGTTGTCTTTGGATGTAGATCTGTGTCCTCATATGTTATCTATACGACAGGCGTTTTCTTCTTTCCGTTAATTTTCATCAGCCAATAATCTCTTATCTAAACATAAGACTAACGATGGGAAACTGCGTTCATTGAATTTGGTGCATATATTTCGGGTCACTGTACATAAGGAGAAAAAAAAAAGCAAGGGAAGATGGTCGTATCTCTCGGAACGTCCGAAGGCTGAGTGAATGCGGTGCATTTGCGCAACATATGTCATCTCTTTCAAAAGTCCCTTTTCTAAATAAAACGAGTGCATCCTCTTTAAAAATTTTATACTATCGTACAGCAGCGATCAGTTCAATCAACCAAATTTCTTAGAACATCGGCAGCCGCTCGCACATTGCATATTTATTCGTCATCTTTCGAACCGGAAAACAATTTCATATTTTACAAAATTCCTGGGCGTCTGCCAAGGATTACAAGTAAATGCAAATTAGGTCAATTGGTGTGTTGATGTTGAAACAAAGTTCACAGTACGTCCTATCATTTTCCGGGTGAAAGTGTCGATGATCAAGTGTCAATTTACAAGGACACTTCCTCGGCGCCAGATTTCCTGTGATTTTCTCCAAATATGCACCTGACAGAATGAGACAACGATTGGCAGAACAATCTTCAGATGATAGGCAGCAGTTTTTGTGCACCGATAATACAAACATTAAGCTATCCAACTGACCAATCAAGTTAACAAGGCCAGGCTTCTTCGTGGATACATTGAATAGTGCCAATTCTGTAAATGTATACAGCTGTGGAAACGATAAAGACATGGAAGGCCAACACTTGGTTCAAATCGAATTTGTTCACGGTAACCTTGCTAAAGATTGCCAGACGGTGAAAATCGTTTACTAGTAATGTTGACGATATATGGCTGCTTGGTTTGACTTCACCATATGCGTTGATATCGATCTTGTAGTCAGATCGATTGTTCGTATCTTCGTTCTCATCGGCCACAACGTTCGAACTATGGTCCACAGCTGCTGGTGTTTCTGTGGATAATAGGCCATGCACAAAGGGGCAAATGCGACTGCAGTGCGCCCTTTGTAATATCAAGTTCTCGGTTCCTTGAAAATTCCGGGGTTCGATGTTATAGAGGATGTGTCACAAAGCCTTCTGAGTATGATTGAGCAATGGTGAATAAACCTTTTGTTGGACACACACTAAAACGCAATCCTAGTACCATCCAAAAATGCTGGCGCAAGATGGGTCGCATCGATAAAGCTGCTACTGGAGATGAAGCAACCCCAGTACTGGATAAACTCGTGGCAAGCCGGAATTGTCGCCTTCAGGCTATCAAGTGGACCACAATGGCAATAGCCGATTTCGGGAGTGGCGGCCGAGAAGAAGAGAATACTGTTCATCCAAGAACTGAATACGACATACTCATTGATATGAAGACGAGGAGATTGAGGATGACGACATACCCCAACGTGCAGAAGAAAAACGTTGCATTCCACTTAAAAGATCAGCTGTTTCGCATTGACACAATGATAGATCTTCTTGATGAGGAGGCATTACATCATATTTTGCAAAGGATCCATGTAATTAGTAAATCTTTGAGCATTTCAAATCTCGCCCCGATAAGAGATTCGGCAGAAAAAAGCGGATTTTGAAATTAGAGAGGGTGCACTGATATGGCTCCTAAAAAGAAGGTAGCCGGTTCCGCCTACTAAAAAGTATGATTCTTCAATTACTGCTTATTGAACCATTCTTTGCACCAGGTTGGGGCGGCCGACCACATCCTTCGGACTTCGTTCCGGCAACTTCCTGACACGTTCAACAAACATGTCAAAGAACTGCACGACGGGGGCGAGACAGGTATGGCCAAATGGGACGAATACAATGACAACGTCGCCAATGCGGGTACGATCAAGTCGCTCAAACGCAAAAGTCCCGCATTGAGTATGAGCGTATTCAACCAGGATGAAAGCTGCCAGAAGTCGTTGAAGTTGGACAACGAGCGCACATTGCAGTTGGTGCGTATCTTAAAGGTACCAGTTCGACTGTGGCAAGGTTTCAAACAATTGTCAGCAACTCGGCAAAAGACAGACAAATCATTTGCTGAACCGATCACGGTAAGCGGTTGGAACAAAACTTTATTACGACTGATATTGGCTTTGATTAGATTTGCTCGACATGAATTTGACCTATAACGGCGCACTCATGGAGAATAACCGTCTCGCCGACGTTATTTGCGCAACAGTGAACAATTGAAATGGGAAGACAGCACGCCTTACGCCCATTCAAGAAGAATTCACCAGGCCCTTGCTTACGATCATCTACATCAACGTAAGTTAGATACTTTCAATATACGTCCATATATTGAAGTCTGTCACCTGTTAGATGTTCTATCGCATGCATCTTTCAAGTGTGTATCCTATTACAGCCAGCAAAAGGAAAACATTTAGCATAGCTCCTTTAGCCGCTTGCGCCTTGTATTGTCTTTAATGGCAATGCAACTTCAAGGACGGATATAACGACTTCGCGATGGCCTTAGACGCTCTTTTCTGAGCACTACAAATAAGCTTTGTACAGCATCCATTCTGATATTATCTTTATGAATAAAGGGAGGACCCAGGTATAACATCATATATGCAATCGGGAAGTGGCAGCCGTTTACATTTGCTACGATTCCAAACAACTCACAGCCACAAACGGTTTGTCTTATATGTAGAGTCTACATAAAACTCTTCAACAAATAAAAAAAACCGATGCAACTCTGAACAAAGGCATCACAAATCTTAGCACAGAATAACCTCTCGTTGCACGATCAAAAATCTGGATCAAATAAAGATATACTGCCACTAAAATACTGCTATTTCTTATTATGGTTTCTTCAGAATGAAAGCAGAACCAAAGGCCTTCCCACCATCGACAAAAGGCCTGTACAGGTATCAAATCTTTGGTTTCAATCGGATATCCTTCCATAGCTTTGCTTGTATACATTGCGGGCGGAAGAGATAACTGCGTCCGCTCGTTATGAAATGACAAACCGCTTCAGAGACATAGCGAGTATCTGTTGACGGAGCTGGATGACCCACTGAGTGTCCAAGTGGATCAGGTCGTCTTGGTCCATCAGCATATCCTGAAAATCGAGGTCCATAAGGAAACGACGCCATTCTGGTAGAGAGACGTTAATGTCTATCATTAACAAGGCGCTTTTGAATGGCTTCAAGGCGTGAACAAATAAAACAGACATGGCACCTGGCACCTGTTCTCTAGATCTGCCAAAAAGTCGCTGGTAACGCACTCGACAATTATGATGCGCGACTCTCTTCAACAACTGTTCATCATCACTATTAGACAGGCTATGCTTCAAAGTTCACATATCCATCAAACTGTAACGAGGCTGCACTGCACCCTCCTCCTTCAACATCTTGATGCATAATAGCTTTCTCTATTTGATCTATAGTGGCAATACATTCAACAGAGGATGCCTTGCCGATGTCGCTCTGCAGACCACGGCGTAGCGAGCAAGACAAATCTTACAGTTACGGCGCTGACCTGCAAACAACCGCCGATAATTTCAGCACGCCACAGCCAAAGCCTCTTACGCGATTGCTTAAGGATAAATGATCAGATATAGAGTCCTCTTTTGGACGTTCTATAGTAACGTGAATGTGGTAGATCAAAAAAACAAAGAGTCTCTTTTCCAACCAGATCAGTTCGTTGGTATTCCCCTTTGGGCGGTTAAATATTGACCCGGTAGGAAACCAGTGAAAATGTTGAAGTGTAACAAAAACCCCAATAAAGCAACAAAAACATGCAAACTTTCCTTTTTTTCCCCTCAGTTCTTTTTTTTTTTTTTTCTCTCAACCCTACGAAGCGCCATCCCGAATGACATGGCCGACAATTATACTTGGATATTCATTGTTGGTATCGTTGTCTTCTTTCTCGTAATTGTCATCCTTCTGTGCTTTACAAAAGCAACAGGAGAGCGCTTGTTTCTGGGCCAGACAGACGATCTCGAATACGCCAATGAAATCGTGGAAACACCTGCACTGTTGGCAACGCTTTCCGAAGATGCACGACTGAGTTATGAGCGGGCCAAAGGTAGGGCGTGAAAGTGTGAAATAAAAATAACACTAATACTTCTTTGGGTTACCTAAAGGCTTCGAGCAACGGTATCCTCCAGATAGTATTCCAACAGATATTACATTGTCACAATACGTTTCCATACAAGAGAAGGGTGTTTCGGCTTTTGAATTTGAATGGGATTTGGAAACCAACAGCTTTATATCCGCACGGACCGAGATCCAATTTTTTTACGGCGAATGTTGTGTCCAGACCAACCTTCCGTTACCTAGGAATCAAGATGTCTATTACTGGGAGGTAAAAGAGAAAAACAAATAGATCAAAACGTTTGTTCTTATTATTATTATGTACCCAGGCTAAGATGTTTGAAAAACCAACTACAACAACAGTAGCGGTGGGTGTCTCGACTAAGCCCTACCCGCATTGGAGATTACCTGGTAAACCAACAAGAAAAAAAAGTTTTTTTTCTTTGGGGGTGGGTAAAGAATTCTTCCATTTAAACCAAATCGTTGCTAGGTTGGAGTCGACATTCTGTTGGTTATTTCAGTGATACCGGTTGCAAACATTTCAATAATCCATTTCAAGGTAAACCTTACGGATTAGGATTTCAAGAAGGCGATGTTGTCGGTGTTGGTTATCGCCATCGAACTGGTACTATCTTTTTTACGCGCAATGGAAGAAAATTGGAGGATGCGTGCACAGGACTCCGTTGGAACTTATTTCCTACAATTGGTGCCAATGGTCCGTGTCAAGTGCATGTCAACCTTGGCCAGATGGGTATGCATAAAAAGAAAAAAGAAAAAACGGAAGACGAGAGAGGAGACAATAAAATACTGATTTTCTTTTTAGGATTTGTGTTTGTCGAGGCTAATGTGAAAAAATGGGGTCTTGCACCCATCCAAGGAACGTTGGCCCCACCGCCTGCTTACGGTTTCGAAGCTGGATCCTTGTTGCTGGAACGCGGTATGAATCGACGATCGAACGGAACCACTTCTTCCATTCCAAGTACTTATCCTCGTCACGACTATGACGATGACGACGATGATGATGACGACGATGAACAACCACTTATTCAAATTGACACTCACATCCCCATCCCTCAGCCGAATAATCGCCGTGTTCATCATTTTCCTACTTATTCTCCTCCAGCTTATTCGACATTCCCACGTGTATCGTCTCTTGCACCTCCGACGATCATGGAAGAAGCAGAGGAAGAGACAGCAGAGGAACAGCGCAGTGGATTTCTTTGAAAATGTATACCCTTCCCTTCTCTAACCTTCTTTTTTTTCTGTTGCATTTGTAAATATCGTAGTTATTAATTCCAAAAAAATTCAGTTAAACAAAAAGTGGGAAAGAAGGAAAAAAAAATTATTATATATGCTATTTTGACAATGCCATTGTTTTTTAACAAAAAGCTTATCCAAGGCGAACGACCTTTTCCCCTACTTTCAACATTTTCTCTGACATGCCACCAGAGAGTTTTCGCAATCTTTCCTTCTCTTTCATCTCCAATTCCAACTGTTTTGCACGTTCTGCAGGTGACATTTGTTTTTGCCATACACCACCCGCTTCGTCATGTTCTGTCATAAATGCATTTGGATCAGCCACAGGCCGATTGCTACCCGTCGAGGATTGGCTTGCTTGTGAATAACGTTGTTCTGCTTGTTGTTTTTTCATCATTTCGTTCTCTTGATCGATTCTTTGTGCTTCCAAGGCATGTTGTTCTCGCTCATGTTCACGAGCAATCATTTGTTTTTGTGTATAGTTTAGGTCAGAGCTCATAGTGGGGGTTTGTGGGGAAAATCAATCGGGAATTTTCAAGGGTTTTATATAGGTCTCATTTGTGATGATGAAATGGTTGCCTCATAGTCTAAGACATAAATTCATGTCATGTTTGAACTCGATTCATCTTCCGCACCAAGGGGTATCTCGTTTCTTTTGCTTTCTTTCAGGACCTGGTCTGCGTAAATCTGCCAAGAATCCCATGGTATCGTCTCAAACCGAGATGTCGTATGAGGATGCGCCTTGATTAATTCAATAATGTCTTTGGAAATCAGTTTCAGATGTCCGATATACCCTAGTTTGATTCTTGTCTCATAACGTGTCAGATAACCACATGTTTGCAACAGAAAAGTTCTACCCAGTATTATTATTTTCCTCTTGAGCCTGCAGGATCCGATGGATCAATCCGCCTTCAACCAATAACTGGTGACAAAGGGTCAATAGCATGCACGCGAAGCCTCCTTCTTTTTTCATTTTTCATTTTTTTGTCCTTTCTATACCTGTCCCAATAACAGCTGATTCATCGGCTCTTCATTATAGGAAGCAGCAATGATCTGATGCAGACAATCGTATATGGTCGAGTGCAGTATATTATTCCATGGAAATGCAAAAAACAAGTCCTACAATGCATCACCATCTGCTTTTAGCATGGCATGAAATGGTACCAATTTCCTTACCAAAATACGTTGTACGCCATGATGTTCAACAAGAGCATGTTTAAATTTATCTGCTGATTCGCCGTTTTGCGTATTATTCGCACAAAATATAAGTTCTGCAAGTAGCTCACATGCTGCAAATCGCTCCATCCCCAATTTTTCTTGGATGCCTGTGGTAGTTTCCACGTAAACTCTCTAATAGCATAAAATTGAGTGCAACACCCTTTTCCCCCATCGCGACTTACACCGGATCTTGGATGATCCCAAATCGCTAATAAATCCTTGAGACGTCCTGCCCATACATCAAGGATATTCTCAAGCAAATCGTTGCTATGATACCGTAAGAAAATGTCTGCATGAGTTTACTATACATTTCACCGCGATATCGTATCAACTGAACCAAAACAGTGGAGCCGCAGACGAAGGCATCAGCCGCATGCGGTGCTGCAGGATCGAGAATATATTCCGCTATGCCTGTCATGATAGGTCCACTAAAGTTGTGCATCTGAGCAAACATGCATTGTTAAAGGACGGATGATGCTGTTGCTAGGCAATACCTGGTTAAATGATCCAGCAACAGATTAGGATACGGCACTTGGCTGATGATATCGCATAACACTTGCTGAGCCACGATATGCATCTATCCTCTTTCGATTTCAGTAAAGGCGGGTTTTTTACATTCATTTCTATTAGACCTTTCCATCCAAGAAAGGATCGAGCCGATGGACAAGAAAAAGAAGTAGATCATTATCGATCAACCACTAAAATAGAACAAAAAACAAAAATGAGAGGGTTCTTGTTTGCTGGAGTAAACATGGACTCACCTGCAAAACCCCAACGCCATCCGAGTGTTGTTCGCATTGAATGAGGGTTAGCAGCAGATCCGAAAGACATGACCCAGAGCTGTCACTTAGATGCTTGATCCATTTTTGTACAATGTCCTGCTGTGACTGAATGAAACGTAGCATGTCTCCTGGGCGTTTGATAAGTAAAACGCGGTTGACTTTACAAAAGTAGATCAATTGTGTATCCAATGTGTAGGGTTGATCCAGTAAGGCCCAAAATACAGTCAGTAATTCTGGGTGATTGAACACCAGGCTGTCCATAAGTGCTGGTACACCTGCAGCAAGGATTTCACATGCTACGGCTGCTTTATGATGATCCGTTTGCGGGTTTTGGATCATGTAGTTAATGAGTTGCGACAGCACGTACGGACGTCGAAGACTGAGAAGAAGCAATGTTTTAAGAAAGAAAAGAAAACGAATAGCTTTATCTTTTTTTTTCCTCTTTTCTTTTTACATACAAATCAATAACTTTTGGATTCTGTAGTTGCACTTGATGTAAAAGTTGATCATCCTCGAACAACTCATCCACCTTCACATTAGGTCTCGCAAGACGGCTTTCCAAACTCACGGTAAAACCAAAGCGGCCTAACATCCGCTAATAAAAATAAATAGAAAAAAGGGGGTGTTGGGGCGAAGAACGTTCAAGAAAAGAAAAAAAGAAAACACTTCGAATGTCATTTCTCCCTTCCTTTCCCCTCTCCTTGTGACTTTGAAGCAAAAGCCTGTTTATTGTTACAAACGAAGACCACCTTGTACTTTAGCATAAGTCAATACCAGTGCAACTCCAACGACAACACCTTTATAAAGAAGATGTTTTTAACCACCTGGAAACTAGAACGCTCCTTTTTACCTTGATAAAACCCAATCGCTTTAGGTGAAGTCAGATAATTTTCCGCTTCACGCATTTTTGGTCCAGCTCTACGACGAAGGTCATCTAACTCAGCTCGCAGATGTGCCACTTCGTCTTGGGCAGCATTGGAGGCTTTTTCGATCGTTTCATTGACTTTCTTTTCAGTATCGCGTGTATTCGACATGGCAACAAAGAATGCAAATTAAGAGAGAAAAAGAAAGAGAGAGAGAGAGAGAGAGGGAGAAAGAACACAAAGGTTTTGTTTCAATAAGCATAAAAATGCATATTTATATATTGTGTCTGACGTCAACGCAAGTTGTTTCATTTATTGTTTTGGATTTGATGATGTCTTTCCACGAGGTGGTCGAAGGTGGCTTTATCAGCCGCATACTCCCGGATAAAATCAGCTTCCATCTCATGCATCTTGTTACCAACCAAGACCAGCGAATGTAGAGGGCCTCCAAAATCAACATTCACCAGTTCGCTCAAGGCCCCCGCCACGATCTTTTGAGTTGCAGTGCCGATACGGGCACATCCGATGGCCAATGTGTCAGGTGTGCAGATACCTAACTCCCTGTTCTCTTCGATTTCCAGTAGTTGCTCTACTGCTTGATTGATGGTCATGTACCGTGGTGGTTCATAAATTTTACGACCCCTGTCTAATAAGTCAGAACCATAGCAACTCCCATGCCACTTTTTTTCTTTTCTTTTTTACCTCGCAAGGTTCTCTATGCTTTGTTCCTTCACCTTGATGTCTATTAGGGGGGTAAGTTCCCTTTTCCCGGATGGTCTCAGATAATTCTTACCTAAAAGGCAAAGTGTATGCAAACCTAGATCCTTGTTTTCTTTGATACGGTCATAGAAACTATCTGGTCTCCAGGTATCCGTGAAGAAAACAATCGAGATCGTCTGACCAAAATTATACAACTGCAATCCACATGCACCAACAGCGTTCATGATGGACGCGTTGTGGATCACCTGGACTGGAATATTCATCTCGCGGGCACGAATAACGAGATCGGTATGGGTTGTGGCACTTTTGGATCCTTTTAGTACACATAAACCCCTAACAGGAATGCATGTTGTCTTACCCATAGGGATCACCAACAACCAAAAAACTCACATCCACAGTGTCTGCGTTTGCCAGAATATTGTCACTCTCAGACTCTACCATTTCGCGATCGGCGACAATGACGGGCTTTCCATAGTATTCTTCCTGTAACAAACATTTCAACAGACCGATGAGCATTTTGTTTCCTCGAAAGAGTAGCATACACCATGAAGAAGGCGTGTTTCCATTGCGTACCAGCTTTTCCTTGCCAACTGTCAGAATGGACGTGTATGCTTCTAGATAAACACGTTCGCTTTTCTTAACTGCTTCTAACCCCTTGACTGTAATATCAGCCTCATCGGATAGACCTAAACCAACTATATACAACATGACCACTTAATAAACTTTGGCTTACTATTTTTCCTTTTTTTTTTCTTGGGAGATAAAAACGGTCACTTACAAAATTTGGAAATTCAGATTTTCTGCTGCATTTGCGATCTGGCTTCACGATGATGGTTTGTCGATTTTACTGCGTCTTATCATACAATCCGGTGTAATGCGTGCTCAGCGTAGGATTATTTGGCATTTATTCCAAATGAAATTTGTGATGCATAGTTAATTCGTTTGACAATAATGCGATGCTATGAGTTGCGGGCTGTATTTTTTCCAATGTCAGAAGCAGGAGTCTTTTGTCTCACGTAGAAGACCGTCCAAATGGTAAGATGTGGTGGTACTTAGCGAGAAAGACCAAGAATTTTTTTCTTTGACCATCTTCGCCTTGATTTCATCCGTAGTAAGGATGCCAATTTATTCTATATACAGATTTTCCCCTGTTCTTTTTGTTGGTATTTACACCCATCACTTGATAGATGAACCTTGTCTCACACTCATCTTTCACAATAGATCCGCCGGATGCTGTGCCGTTCCAAGTCCACTACAGGTCGTTAACAGGAATGGGCCTCTCCCACGCCATTAGATTCATTGCACCGCCACAGCTATGTGGCTGTACAGTTCGGGGTTATGATGACATCCAAACATTACTCCATTTACTAAGCATGAATGGAATTTGAAGCTATTCTATAATGCTGAGCGACTGAGCTTATGTAAATAAAGGTCTCACAGTTTTACCTTGATCTCCATCCCCTTATTAGTGCAAACTTGGCTTTCCACGGACGCAGAAATCTGTAAAAGTCTGCTCAGACATACAAACTATTGTGGGATGATCATCATCGATAGCACTGTATTAGAAAAAGTGTCGCCACAGACTTTTAGATCCGGTCACTTGATGAACACATGGCACGATCGCACGTATGTCACGGCATTCCCCGTTCAGGTTATAGTCGTCGGTGTTTCAGAGCTTAGATTCACGGGGCCCTTGGAGAATCTATGCGTAATCTCCTAAACGAACCAATTGGCCCGGCCTTCGAACTATCTGCTTTAACGTTTTGGCATAAGCCCAGAATCGGCATGTTCTCTTTTGACAACATGAGAAAAGCAAACTATAGTGACAATATTTATAACAAAAGATCATAAAAAATCTCTTCCTGTTTTCTTTACTATCGTAAATACAACACACATAAAAGTACAATGTAGAAGAGTATGAGAACGATCACCAACGCCGTCTCGAACCGGCCGGACCCATATCACAGTCGTCCGATAATTTACGCTTCCGTTCTATCTCCGGCGGTGAGGGCAATCCAAACGCAGTAGCATCCGATGTCACGCGGTAAGGGGATAAGTTGCATGGCTTTTTGAATTCCACAGGAGTTGACATGCCCAGGTTTTGGAGTGTAAAGCAGGGAGTGGATTCTGAGTCATTTTCTGTTGTACAATCGTCTTTATCGTCTTCCTCGTCGGTCGTACAAGGCGAAGGACAAAATGTCAGCGATGGCGTTGGAGGTGGCGCAGGGATCGTCTTGGTCTTGAGATGCGTACGGAGCATAGCGATCCATTGGTCGTAGGTATCTTTTTTGACGCAAAGACGATAATCTAACAAGCCTAGCATAGTCCGCTCGGCATGGTTGATTTCGGTGGCACTCAAGCCGCTAACTTTGCTCCAAGCTGAGTTTTTGTAAGTTTTGTCCTGAAGGAATTTGTGGGCGCATATGAGGGCGGCGAGAAACATGCGACGTCCACACTTCGTATAGACATCGTCGTGAGATGCTTCATTAATTTTAGGTCGGATGCGGAATAAATAGAAAATGGCGAGCTGAAGAGTAGAATGGGTGGTGCGAGAATGTTTAAGGATATGATGGAGGAATGTATTGAGGTCTGCGATGGGCTTACTCGACGATCCATTGGTTGAAGCCGGCCAAATTGATGCAATGACTAGTACCGTGACATCTAGGGAGAAATACTAGTTAGACTGTGTAACGCCAAACTAAGTTTTATGTGGGAGTATTACCAACAAGGGCGTTGACATAAGCACGCTGCTGTTGCTGTTGCTGCTGCTGCTGTTGCTGCTGTTGATAAGGAGGGGGACAACCTCGCTGCTGATTATCCGGCTGTTGGTGATAAGTTCTATCGTCGGGTCTACTTCGGTTCATTGTAATCGTGTGTGCCATAAAAAACGAGGGTAAAGGGAGAACAAGATGGGTATTTATGACATTAAATCCCGCCGCAGCAGGCAAGGCGCTTTATAGTGTGTGACGTTCAATAATTGCTACTACGGTAAAATTCGAAACCGAAGCAAATGTACAACTGAATAAGCGATATAATGTCCGCGGAGTCGGAGGCTCCCAACTCCTGTAACGGATCACAACAGAAAGCAGAGAGTCTCAGAAGCAACAGTACAATATTTTATTTAATAGGCTATCATGCGAACTTTAGCATGAAAATAAACGTCATCGTAAACAAAAGAGCAAGGACCTCTCACTTGAAAGCGACTCAGAATGTTTTAGTCATTGCTGACAAACCGCAGCCATCCCTTAAGATCGCAACGACATGGTCTGTGCAATGGTCATTACAAATACACCTGACTATAGACGAGCAAACAAGTAGCTGTTCTACAGAGCTGGTAACAAAAAAGGTTTGACAAAAGAATAGCCAGCAGACTCCGCAAAAGTTATCCACAAGTTGTGGCTACCCTGAGCCGCCTACCCACGCTGATCCCTGGACCAAGTCTTGTATGAGTGTAAGGCACTTTTCTGTATACAACTATCGGATAGCGATGTATAACGTTATTGGAGCGATCGTCCGTCCTTTGCCTAGCCTTACCTGAAGATGTTTCAGCAGAGCGGAATGGACACCCCTGACTCATACAAGAAATAGAATTTTGAGGATTAGATTGTGCAACCTGCATTGTTTGCCACTGCTACGACAGCTATCATTGTAGAGCTGCGCTGCAAGATGATGACGACGGCTACTACTACTACTATTACAGTAATCATTCAACTGTTATCTCGCCTTGAGTTTGGGCACGGCAAAGCGAAACATTACACAAAGCTGCGATCTAAGATGGTGCCGCATGATGTTGGCTTTCGGCTATTTAGACCATCTGCGCTGTCATACGTCGGAAAAGCACATGGTGCAGCAAAGCTGACATTGGATGCGTCTTTACATAAGGCTAAAGGTGGCGCCTTACGGCTGTGTTAGGCGGAGCAATGGAGGGATCCAAAAAAACGAGGTCTGCAAGATTGCAAGGAAAAAAAGAAGGTGGATCCAGAGCAGTAAAAAGGTTTATTATCAGATTTTATGCGAGATTATTATGTGATCTTATTGTCTTTCTGATTGTCACACATATATTAACCGGCAGGCAGCATAGGATTGTATATAGTGCATTGGATTAGCAGGCCATGAGATGAAACGGTTCCAAAGCGAGATACGTTTAAGCGGTCCATGGGGCTGTGCTGTGTTTTGCAGAGAATCTTGTTATTTTTTCTTTTTGAAATCTCGAGCCAATGTTCCCTCCATCACTTGTTTGGGCGGGACCTGATCATCATTGAGGAGCGATGTGGTGCCTTGAGGCACCCAACGTGATTGGGATAATGTGTACACAATACTTTTATCCCACAAGCTAGCGGCAGAAGGAAGCGGTTTAATCAGTGGCACTTGAAGTAACAGTCGTCGATAAGCTCGTCGAATCCCTCGTGGATTACTCTCACGCGACCGTTCCTGTTCATCGTGCTCAAAGGAAGGATCTACCAGACGGATCATGCTCAGCGTGGTAAACGGCGAAGGCGATGCTGCAAATGGGGAAGGTGGAAGTGGCTCAGTCCGCTGTAGTTTTGATTGTGGCACAAGCTTTGCCGTTGGGGAAAGGTGCATGAGATCTGCATCCCGTTCCTCGCCTTCATAAAGATCTTTCCAACGAGGTCCGCCCGCTACACGTGCAGCTGCACCATCCGGATGCGAAGGTGGCATTCCAGCTTTCTGCTCCAATTCACAAACGATCTCAAAAGGCAGGGGTAGTTCTATCTTTTTTAAAAGTTGTGATCGCCAGCGCCACAACAGGTTTGCCATCCTTCCTCGATGCAGAGGCTTATACGGTGGTGTCGGTAATACCGGTTCTAATTTCTTGCCTAAACCTTGAGTCACCAAAATCCGCAATGGTGGGCACAGCGGCGGAGGTGGTGCAGTATGAGGTATCCCCGGAATAAGAGGCTCTGGGAATGTCATCTCCGCAGGATAATTGCTATGGATATAAGGCTAATTGATACCAGGCATTAACGAAAGATGGAATGGAATCCAAACAATAACCTACATGAAGCAGTCGGTGACGTGTTTTCCCCGTGCGCCCATAGGCCGCCTCCAGGACTTTGAGCGTGCTATTTGCATTTCCTTGATTCGCGCGCTCTATCCGATGCAGACGCTAACCGTTGAAAATATTGAGCGACAATTACACGTTCCTTTTTCATTTTCACCTTTCGCGCCTCTAACAGTTTGTTCTTGATACGTGCTTCGTCTGTGCATGTCTTGTATTCCTTGAAATGTTTTCTCGCACGATTAACGATGAATGTTCTAAATAACAGTTAGGCGACAGAGCGCGCGATGGAACGTCTACCTCGTCCTATCATCAAAAAAAGCCGAAGCTTCCGACAGGATGCGTTTGTACAATGCGCGAATATAACTTTTATGTTGTGGAGATGGTATAAATGTCGACATGTTGCTTGACAACCGTAAGCCACGGATTTCTCGTATCGCAAAGCATTTCGATGTTTTGGCATCCCGAATGTCAGAGCTGGTTCGTGCACAACGACCCTTATACGCAACTATCCTATTGCTGACGTTTTCCTTAGATAAGTTGCATTAAGTAAACGGAATGAGGACAATGAATTCAATGCAACGATAAAGAAAATAGAACTTTCTTCCCTTCATTTTGGTCCTTTGTTCACCCTTGTCGTGTACCATCTTTGTATTTTGTCAAAACAATGTTGGACTATAAAAATCACTAGCTTCTTTGTGAATATCATAAAACAACCATGTTTGAACACAACGGTAGATATTTCGATTATGGTAAAGCGCTTCAGCTGAAGCATACACAAGGTGTACCAATTGCTGGAGAACATAATGCACGCCAAAGTAAGCAGCGAGTCTCCTTTCATTGAAAAAGGTCTGACAGGATGTATCTAATAGCGACGATAACTATGACATTTGACGACATCAAGGATGTGGATGGGTTTGCCCAGGACGTCTTTCAGGGCTCTCCTGAGAGGCCTGTCTTCGTACCAGCGCAGACATTTTTGCATCCAAGGACTCTTAAGGATCTACCCACGGATTACAGTGAAAAGTGTTTGATCATGTAGTGCACCAAAAAAAGTCGCTTGTGTGCACCAATAATAAAAATGTTGTCACTGATCAATTGTCGCAGTAATTCTGTTGCTTTTAAGATCCAATTTGGCTACTGCCATGCCGGACACAACTCCTTAGTAGACAGACTGTTACTATCGTCTTTTATCGCCGGGGTGGCGAAATGCTTGGATTTGGAAAGTCTATTAGTTGGATTTCCTTCTTTGTCGCCGCTCCTCCGCTTACTTTCAAACGGCGTCATTGAATCTAGAATGGAAATCATGGCGAGATCCAAAACGAAGGGAATTGTTACAGTCAGGATCGACTCATACAACGTGAACAGCAAGGATCAAAAAAAGAAAAAGCCAGAGTCCAGAGCGAGTCTTTTCTGCTAGATCTGTTTCATGTATTGTCAGAGAATGCTACATTATCATACATATCAATTCTGTTTCAAGCTAACAAATTGCGTAAGCTAACCTAAAACACTTGCGATCCAGGCCTAAAACTATCCATCATCACGTAGCGAACTTTTGTTGATGATTATCTAAGCAAATCATGCGTTTTTGTTCTTTGCGCAGTACATTACTGAGTCTTTCTTTTTTATTACTAATTTTTTCACAAAAGAATAATGAATTGTTACTTTTTACGCTTGCAAGTCCGCGACGGGGAACTGCGGATAACAGGAAGTCGAATCGCAAGAATGAATATAGCGGACCAATAAAATTCAAGACTCAAAATCTCCGTCGGCAAGAAACTCAATTTAGAAATTTGCATCATCGTGATAGCATATCCTGACATCTCTTACCATAATTGAGCAACATCTTGCTAGAAATGAATAGATGCACATGTCCGGATCAGTAAACTGCGGTAAGTGCGTATGGTCAGCACAAATCTGACAGGCCACGAGGCCATAACTATCTGCCTCGGTCAGGTCGCAGTAGATATCTGTTGTGAGATACTTCCCGCGGATCAACGCACAGGGAACGAAAAAGAATGTAGCTTCAAGCCGATTTCCAATTACGTTGGCAAAGCGCATTATGCAAACAGGCGCAATGTATTAATGTTTAGTCGCTGCTGTATGTATAGCAAGACTACAGAAAGCCACCTCCTTGGGAAGCACGATGTGAACCGTAGTTAAAACGTGCAGGACGAAATCTTATTTATTTCTTTGTAGATAGACATTATTGGCGAATGTATTATAAAGTTATCATCTTATTTATGGGAGATAGCAGAGGTGAATTCCAAGGGAAAGAATGGAAACGATCTAGCGTACTGGACATTTTTTGTAGCAACGACGCCTGGATTGATAATAAACGTAAACGTTACTAGCAAACCATTTTAACCTTTGCTATGGGATATGATCTATTCCTTCACAGCCTCTGAAGCTAGACTCGTCATAAGTTTATTTGTCTTTTCCTGGATGCACACAAATACGTTCAAGTGTACCTGTACGACTCGATGGTCATTCAACTTCATCGTCATTTACAGAAAGCTTATATATAAAGACACAGGAACATATAGCGTTCACGTACCACTACCGCGTGGGGAATCCAAGGGCCGCCCAAATGTTTGAAGACAAAAACTCTACCTTGTGGCTACGCCCCATGTTTGAACATCTCCTTTTTGTATGTGCTGATCTTGCGTGTTCTAAAGTCATTGCACATGCTCCTCTTTCACGTTAACAAGGAGTGTGCTTATGATTCATTTTGTGCAACAGGACACTATCTACAGGGTTAGACGTCAGAGAAGCAGAGAGAGGTTTTTACACTCGAAAAGTACAACTATTTCTTATCTATAGAGCTAACTATGCATGATTTATAGCGTTTTAATCGAGTTAAGCTACCTGTGTGTAAGTTAGCAAGTACAAGATCGAGACCGCACGATGATATAACTTCTGGTTGACCTACGTATCGACTAATGACTAACGCTAGGTAGTTCCACTAATCCTGTTTAGATTGAAAGGGTGCCACGAGAATAAGTACTATTTAAGATACAAATAGTATCAAGTATTCACAGAAGAGAATCAACCGAAACACATGTAGTACTCTATCTGTAAAGGGGGAGCTTGGGGGCCTTACTGTTGTTGCTACTTCTTTGTGATTTCCTTTTGCATGTTTTTGTAGGACTTCTTGGTTGATACGCATCAGGTCTTTATAGTAAGAGTATACTACTATGCACGAAGCAAAGTAAACAATGGGACATAATGTATCAATATATGATTATGATGTAACAAAGTCTCATCGATGATTTCATACTGCAGAGAATTCCCCTTTGCGCTTTTGACAAAACTAGCATACCGTAAAGAAATCAACTCAACTTCCAAGGAAGATTCATGCGCCTTGATCGCTGGATCAATTTCATGTTACTAGTACTGAAAGTTAAAGAAATAGACATGATACATTAATATTGAACCGAAGCAGAACTATTAACAACCTTTCGCATGCTGCCAGTTGGGCAGCAGTTAGTACGTAGCGTCTACTATAGAATTCGATAACCCAATGTGTATGGCTGCGCGAACGTCCCAAAACAGAGTTTTTGTCAGCACATTACGTTGTGACACAGCGATCCGTAGCACTTTCCGGGTAAATAATGACGCCGTTCCTGTCGGCGAACATCGTTCCGCCGGCTGCTTTGCTTCCTACGCCTTTCAGCAGGAAGACAGGTGATGACAGTTCCCGGAAATACTATGCCGTTTACTTCTTTTTACGGTATCTAATTAAAATTTGTATCTACGAAGAACCGAAGCTGCGCCAAGAAGAATCATGATATCGTGTTAACGTAAAAAGACGTAGTTTCTGAGATCATTGTCCATTTGGAGCTAACGTTAAATAGTTTAAGATGGACGCAGAACTATGCGGAAAATCTAGTAACAATCATCATCACGATAGTATTTCCGTAGCCTCAATCAGCTATGCCGCGGCGACCACGGTAAGACCGGATACGCACCCCGAGCCTGGCTTCAATGCCACTCACGGTAACAAGGATCACATTTTCCAAGATAGAAATTCGCAAAGACGTAGTTTGCGCTGTCCATACTTGACTTCAATCTTTGTCTATCCTCGATGTTACTTAGATAGTAAAGATACTGAAAACTGTACAAGTTGACTGTATACTATTTTTAATGATAGGCCTCAGCTCATCTTCGGCGAACTTAATCTCGAGGTCTAAGCTTTTCTGCGTAAACGTTCTATAAAGGTAACACGCGTTTTCTAGCACCTCTAGTACGTACTTGTCCCTATTCATGGAGTCCCAGATCTGATCGGCGCAAAAAAACAACTCCTGCTGTCTTATGCCGCATTGTCTTACATAACTATCGAAACGTTCAAGGTCTGGAGGTGATGCTTGTCGCAGACGTTGGGTACTATCTTACTCTTCGCTACGATGCTCGCGGGCTAGTCCATAAGCCATTGAAAAACGTTTTGCATTCGCACGCTACTACTTTTCTCAGCCAGTAAGAGATAGCCTGAATTTCACTATAGAATCGACAGTCGGGATGAAGCACGTATTCTCCTGGTGATTGCATGCTGTCTTCCAGAACGTATTCCTCCGGATTTAACGAAGCTGTTCTGCATTTTCTCAAGTCTTCAATTCATCCGCTCTAAATATACTCATGAGGACATCGGTTGTGATCGATATTGAGCATCGTCTTAAGAAAAGTTGAATGGAGGAGGCATTGATAAGGAGAGTGAAACAACGCATTACGTCATCACAGCAAAAGTCCGCTACTCATTGGGTGAATCTCAGCAAAACTGCGATTACGCAAACTTACGACTCAATTGTTCTTTTTTTCCCTCTCATCTACACTTTAGTTCGACTACTTTTTTCTTTCTCTTTGCTTTCTTACTGTCATGGAAGATAACAACACACCCGATATTCCCACTCACTGCACTGCCGGTTGTGGTTTCTACGGCAACAAGATTTATAACAACATGTGTTCCAAGTGCTTTAAGCAACATGCCGAGCGAAACAAATCTGGTGAGCATCATAACAGGGGATGATTAAATAAATCAGGACCAGATGCTAATTGAAACTGAAAAGAACTAGAACCAGTTTCTAAACAAGAATTGCCGAGCGCCTTGGCATCCGATGAGAAACCTCTGCAATCGGCGAATACAAAAGAGACAGAGCCTGCAGCAACAGCAGTAGTAACTCCTCCTGCAGCACCAATAGCAGTAGAAGAAAAGACAGAGAAAGAATCCAGTAAGCCTGAACAGAAGAACAAGGGCCGTTGTTTCGTTTGTCGAGGAAAGGTGAGTCTTTTTTATTGTTCCAAGATGAAACAAGAAAATTAAGTTCCTAACATTGGACAAAAAAAAAAGATCCCGCTGGCGAAGCAGGTCAGCAACAAGTGTCGCTGCCAATACGTCTTCTGCGATACACACCGTTACCCTGACAAGCACGAGTGTGGATTTGATCACGTTTCTTTGGACAAGGGTAGGATATAAGATCGACATGGAATTTTTTATTCTAAGACACCGATTAGATATCTTGGCAAGAAATAATCCGAAACTCAATGAACGACCGCGTGGTGGCAGATCATTTCAACGTCTGGACAGCATGTAAACAAAAGATTTGACAAAACCTTCTACCGGAAAACTTTCTCTTTGTGTGTGTCATATCTCGTGGCGCAGTCAATCCCATAAACGTGTGTATGTGTGTGTGTGTTTCTTTTGTATGTACGCAGTGCTGGCAGATTTCAAGTGCTGAATCTGCTGATCGACGTTCCCCAATTTTTTTCTCTCCCCTCTCCGTCCACCCCTCTACACCGAGTCTAGCAAATCCCAAAATTTCCTAGCTTTGTGCTTCTTGTTTTTCTTTCGTTTCCTTTGGCATAAGAGATGTCATTTGGAATAATCAAATAAACGGTATGATAAAAAGAAAAAGAACCATTATAGACTGATGACGGTACAGGGTGTAGAAAGAGATAAGATCCTCTGCATTATAAAATATAGACCCCTATTTTTGCATTCATGTGTTCAAAACGGCGGTACCGACGATAATCATGGGGCAATGGATACTCATGATTCTTCCACTTTCATGTTGGGTGTCTGTTAATAGCGATTTTCCGCTTTGTCATGCTCCGTTGGCCACGACATCAATTTTGGGAACGAATGAAAATGCAAACTGAAAAATTTTGAACCAATCACCTCAAGTTTAACAAACCTGTGTCAAACTGTATCAACTTTTCCCGAACACATAAGAAAGCCATGCACGATAAGCACATTCAATGATACTTTGTTATCTCACGTACCGTTGGCGTAATCCCGGCGCAGCCCATCTGATCTGGTACACAGTATGAATTACATTTCTTGTATAACCAGCTAAAAAAAAAAAAAGCTGATAAAAAAGAGCCGCCAGGAGCTACAGATGAAAAAACGGTTGGCAGCATGAAATTGCTCGTTTAATATAAAGATAAGAGCTTAGAGACGCCGTATCCCCATCTAGGGCGTACGCACTCCGTTGGGAGGCACTGGCGCTCTCCTGGGGTGAAAAGGAAAAGAAGAAAGAATGCCTGCGTAGAATGAAGTTTAGTTATGTCGATTATTGAAAGAACTATGGTACATACAGAAAGAGAGTTGGGGGGGACCTACGGAATGAAAGCTCAAGTCAACCAACCCGAACTGCCAATGCCACAATTAGTTTATACGAAGGATTGTTGCAACAGTGCACGCCGAAGAAGTAAAGAAGAGAAGGGCAGCATTTACTGGACTGTTTATCAAGGACCATCAGAAATATCATTGAATATTTCACCCATCAAAGACAATGACATTCATATATAGAGTCGCAATGCATCCTTGAATGCACACATTATTAAAGCTGAATGAACATCTGTACAAATCCGCTCTCTTTAAACACACATCAAAAAGATATGAGAAAACGCCAGTGCGATGGTCAAATCCTGTGAAATAATGCTCGTCTAGTGAAGTTCCGATCCCCTCGTCATGGTAATAAGCAAGGATTGTGCTCAATAAGAGTCTTCATTTATCGTTCTTGCTTTCCTGCAAAGCTTGGAATACGTACATAGAGTCATGTTGAGATAGATTTACCCTTAATAGGTGCACCCATCAATGGCATACCATCCATTGAAATCTCTCCAAATTAGGATTCAGCACGTGAAAATAGACATATTGTTTATGTGCGTCGATCCATAAAACCAAGTGTCCTTAGCGAAAGGTTCATGTGGCGCCGGTGCAAAATAATACTTGACCGGCGTAAAAGTTTCCTCACGATTCCGCATTATCCAAAAGTCTAGCTTGCGTCTTGAATCCTTGACCAGCAAGAGTAAGTATTACAGTAACAAAGTATATCTGCCCGTTATTCGTTATGGAGAACTGACAAATAAAAAGATTCCGTACAGGTAGTGCTGTTAACAATTCACCATCCGATTGATTATTTGATCTGACTATCCACGGCTTAAGTGTGAAGCAGACGCTGTACGTTCGAGCATCAACTCAGTTGCATAGAAGTTATCTAGTATGTGTCAAGATCTAGATCCAGCGCTGCATTCACGAGTTATTGAGATTACAGCCGACCAAGTGAAGTGTACCAAACAAAGTAAACTGGTTACTGCCGAGCACGTTTGGGCACACACTTTTTGGAAACCCACAGCTTCCCTCAGTTACATGAATCACGAGACAAAATAAGTCCTATTCTGCTCACCCAGGCTCTGGCTTAAATGTATGGGGAAAGCCAGGAACTGTGTGGTTCCGCGAGTGTCACGAACCTATGACCAGCATCATGTCGAGACCGAGAAAAGACCCGAGCATAAACAAACTCTGCATTCGTTCCAGAATATTTATTACAAATGAACAAATCAAAGAGGGTGGCTACGTTATGAGTCGACATACCAATGGCAGATATCTTTTATCACCGCTTCATGCACTTAACTCTTGTTATTATGGAGCATTACGATCGTGACAGAAAACATCCGGCTCAGGTACCGTGACAATGATAAATAAGCACCAAGATGAAGTAACGATTGAATAGTAGCCATCAAAGATGCTATATGCTTTCGATCCCGTCGATGACGGCGAGGTGCCCTACGGTCCGCGAAAATTTTCATGGGCATAAAATTAATCATTGGAATCCGCGTTTGACTGTAGTCTATACCTGGCTACCTACACGGGCGCGTAGGCCCAGCCCATTTTTCTTATGGGCTCGCAGTTGGTCCAATGGTGTGGCCTGATCTGCGTGCTTTAAAGCTTGCAGTTAGATTGCGCAGGTTATCCGACACCTATAGATCACGAAAAGAGTAAGAAAGCAAATCGAATAGAGCGTTACAAAAAGAAGATACCAAAGGACAAAAGAGTGTCGTAAGAGCCGGTCCGATATCATTTTATATGAAGATGAGAAGATGACTATTGCAGTTGCTCCTCTTGACGTAACTAATAAACTGATTGGCTGAGGACAGTACTACTTCTGCAAGGATGATGTCGTGTTTCATGGAAATTTAACGATAATGTTTATACAATAAGTGAACAATAATCCCCAATCATTGCACGAAGGTGTCTCCATCCTTCTACAAGGTACCGCTACTTCGGATCACAAGATGATCTCAGTTGTTGGGCTCCGCCTGGTAGTTTAAAATGAACCAACTGTAAGTATTCGGTAAATTCCATTAGTATTTCAAGAAAAATGAGGAATAAGAGACTGTGGCCTTACTTCAACAGTCCTAATACTTGTCATTCTTTAACTTATTGGGAAATTTCTGGTCAAATGTAAAAATAATAATAATAATAATAATCAAATGATCTATACGCATTGATGGACGCAGTTGGTTGGCACCTCACGTTGTGAAAGCATGCAAAGAAATTAGAGGTGAGGATTGGTAAACCTAAACTTTTAACTTTCTAGCAGCTGACATGCGAACAATTTAACCGTTACCCTAGGCTGCTGGACAGTTATTTAGAGAGTCATCAATAGGAGAGTAAATTGCACATTCTAGTACTGCTTATCGTAAAGGAAAGAAATCTATGCTCGGAAATTATAAACACTTCTCATGTAAAGAAATGAAGCAACGAATGTTCGGAAATAGAACCCGTGAGGGGTCTATCAATGTGAATCCCTGCGTCAACTCAGGGACTCACCGTACTGGTCACACACGGAAGTTATCTCGTTATGATAGCTTCCTTTTACTAACCAAGCTACCTCTCTGTTGATTTTGTTGTTGTCACTGTCCACTTAAAGCATCTCTCATAGTAAAAGGCTTATTTTGTTTATATCTGCGGCCCTGCAGGTCCTGCAGATCTCGAATGAAAATTGATTCTAGATTTTTGGTTCTCCGCTTTTGCAAAAAGGAAAAGTCGAGTCGCGCGACTCATGCCAATTCCGACAGGCAAGTCTAGCACTCTCTCAGGGTGAAAGGAATTCGTCATATATAAGAACATGACCATTTTTTGTGTTCTTTTCTTTTCTTCTTTTTGATATTCTTTTACTTTCATGCCGCAGACAAACTCTGAACTTGTCAAACTATCTTTTGCAAAATTAAACTTCTTTAGTATTCACAGTTCAAGTCTTCTTCCCTTTGTCCTTATTCGGAATGCATTGCAACAACAACAGCAGCAGCAACAACAGCAGAAAAATCCTGTCGAGGAAATATGGCTGGATGCATGTTTTGATCAGTTACATCCAAGTGACGACGATAACAACTACCGTGGCGAAGAAGAAGAAGAAGAAGAGGAAGAATATGATTCACCACTGTCACCGGAAGACGTCGATCAAGGACCTCTTTTCCTGGAAAGAAATTCACCGACGTTCTTCATTCCTCTGGATGAGGATGATGAAATGGATGAAAACGACACCGGTCATGATAGCTCAACTTCATACAATCATCAGCTCTATTTTACAAACCAGCGTCATGCAACGCCATCATCGCCTACTCATAATGCATGCATACCCTCCACAAACGCCTGCACCTCATCTTCTTCGCCCTCCGACGCTATCCTGAGCTGGACATCCGAAGACTGCTGGTTACCTTAACGCTAAATGTACAGTTTCCTTTTTTGCATGTGTAATCCCCTCCCAGCAATGTATATCCTTCATAACGCAAAGAAAAAAAATACACACACACACACACACACACACAAATAAACCATACGTAAAAGAATCGAACAAGAAATTGTGGTGATGTTTCTACTTCAGCCGACGAACAAAAAAAGGAAACAAATACGTTTGTCGGTCTGCCAGCATCCATCTGATACAGTCAGCAGTTACGTTGTAAGCGTAGCACGGGTGGTGGTAATTGACCAAGCGTAAAGTCCTGTGCACAAGCATGTGAATTATGTCGTTGTCGGTCGACGTCGGTCTATCACTATTCTTTGATCTAAAAACAAAACATGTTTATTGGCTTAGTCGATAAGATGGTAAACGCCCTTCTTGATCTCGCCCTCGCCCTTCTCATAAGGAAGATCGAACACAGCGTTGCTACGGAATCGTCTCAGGAACTGGATAGCAACATTGTCGAAATGCATGGGTTCAATGTACAGATCCTCAAACGTAAGAGCACCAGGTGTGGGCTTATCGTCCATGGTCATCTAATAAGGAAAAAAAGGCGTTCTTAGCCAAACGGTTACTCCCGAAAGGCAGAACTTACTCTCTCAATCAGGTCAGGGCTGATCATCTGATTATAAGGCAACTTGTCCAGAAGGGTCGCGCCGAGCCTAATGGTAAATCCGTCCATTGGTTATCTGCAGGTACATATTCCATTCAAACTTACTTGGCGATCTTGGTAGGGATGGGATACATGGGAAGAGGCTTCAATGAGATTTCACGGGCAATCTCGAAGATCTGCTCCACAGTGTATTCCTTGGGACTGTTGTCCTGTGTTCAGTACAAAATCATACTATTCTCAATCGCGATCCAAAACGTTACCCGTAAAGTTCATAGGTCTTGCCCATGGTCGATTCAGCGGTCAGCATGACGTTCATGGCCTGAGCAACATCGATTGCCTACGCCCAAAAGAGTAAGTATAACAAAGATTCTCAGGAAAAAAAGAAAAAGGATCACCTACCGAAACAGGGCGAATCTTTGTCTTACCCTCGTTCACCCAGAATTGCCATCCGTCACCAGCTACCCATTATGTTTAGCCACGGGTCCAAGGTAACATTTCACCAAACCACATACCACCAATTCTGTTCAAAAAGCGGTCCTCGTGACCCCACATAGTGCTAGGTCGGACAATCGTAGCGTCAGGAATAACTTCCTTAACAGCCTTCTCGCCTAATGCCTATTGTACAAGTTCGGTCATTCATCTAGCACATACATCACCCATGACTTTTTTCTATTTTACCTTGCTGCGCAAGAACTTGGAGGTGGAATCTTCGGAAGCATTCAGGGCAGACACCTGGACAAATCGTGCAACGCCAGCCTCAGCACAGCTCTCAGCTAAAGCACGCGAACCGTGAACATGGACATCTTCAAATGTAAAGTTCCTTTCCACAAGAGTGAGAAACACATCTTATCCATATGACTTGTTTCTGATACGTACTTCGTTTCGTAGTCGCGACCAATCAAGTTGTAGACAATATCAGAGTGTCTGACGCATTCCATAAGCTGTTCCTTGTTTCTCAAGTCGAATTCCTATATATCAAAACGTCAATGATCGGCGTTGCAATACTGTGCAGGACAACGTACAAGAGGGACAATTTGGCCTAAATCACCTGTAACCTTGAGATGTCTAGCCTCATCGGGATCACGGTAGGCTACAACGACCTGAGTTCCTTCTCTGGCTGTAACAAACAAGAATGTCAGCGAGATTTATCGAAGAAGAACTGGCGTCATTGAATAATGTCCTACCGAGCTTGTTCACGACGTAGCGACCGAGAAAACCGGTGCAACCGAAGACGGTGGCAATGTGTCCGTTCGTGGTGGAGCTGGCGTTGTTGTGTATTAGTCGTTGTAGGCGAAGAAAAAACTTGCTATGCAACTTACCGACCGCCACGACCATATTTGATCATTGGCTGACCGGTTTTCTTTCTAAATGTCAGATCGTGCATGGCGCGCTAATAAGGACATATTAGACGAATAAATGTTATGCGCTGAAGTTTCTATACCGTCTGCTTGGTGAACGCGGCAGAACGACGACCAGCCTCTAATGTAAAATGCATAAGAAAAACCTCGTCATATATAGCAAATGGATGATTGCATACGTCTCAAGGTAGAAGTGGCAAGCATGTTAAGTCAACGGTAGAGAGGGGAATTGAATCAATATAGTAGAGATTTTGAGACGCGCGACTGTTGCTTTGGTACTTGACTCTATGAATTTTTTAAAAAATCATAAAACACCCCCGGGTTTTCGAATGACGTCAGCAGACACTGTGAAGCAAAAAATCGGGACTTTCGCCCGCTGCGCTACTGGACGTAGGCTTTCTCTTGGAAGCCATACCAGATTTCATGGCTTCTAAGAGATATGAATTTGCAAATTCAGTACACCATCAATCGATGACTCTTCAGTTCTAGACCTGCGATCGTTCTTAATTTGGTATCTCCAGAACAAATCGCGCTTACAACGTTTTTATTTAAGTCAGTCGAAATTGCCAATGGCATTTTTTTTGGGAATTACCTCGGACACGACATCAGCTAAGCCTTAATAGGAAAAAATGTCGTGTCGAGTTGTACAAACTCCAAATAAAGATATCAGTACTACATGACATCCTCGTTTGAAAGACGTGTCGTACGAACTCCAAATGAAGTCGTCTGTGCTACACGACATTTGTAAAGATACATCATCTCCGATCAGTAAAACTTTTCATAGCAGTAATAGCTTCTGCCTTCTGTTTACTCCTCTTTCTGATAATTACTTTTCGATCTTCCTGAAATGCATAGCTTAATTGGAAAAAAGTACTCCAGCCTTCGTGAACTCCTCGATGCTGCACAGAAACAGAGCATGGAGCGTGGATTTGCAGTTGCTACAAAAAGCAGTAATTCCAGGACCGTTTACACCCGTTGCGTCCATGGTGGCAGTTACAGAAACACGCACGATATTTCTGCGGAAACTAGAAAGTATAAAGGATGTACACAGAAATATGATTGTGAATGGAGTATGTATGCTTCTGTACCCAAAGGAACGCAAGAGTGGGTAGTGCGACGCGTCGATAATGTTGAGAAGCATAATCACGAGCTGGATGACTATGCAGCCATCAGTTATCATCAGCACCGCGTCATCACAACAGATATGGCTGTTCAAATTGTTGAGCAAAGCAGAGCAGGCATATCTCCTGCTAAAGTATACGAAACATTGCGCGCAGCTGACGGTACCAACAAGATCACGGTGAACGACATTTATCGTTTTAAGTATGAATACCTGTTGGACAACAACAAGAACGAGATTTCGGACTTGTTGGAATATCTCAACAGCCGAGCTTACACCGTTGGCTATGGAGTAAATCCAGATACATAAAAGTTGGATGCGATGTTTATCTGCCATCCAACTTCAGTAGAGAAAGCGCGGCGATCCCCAGAAGTGGCCATTATAGATGCCACATATAAGACCAACGCCCATAAGATGCCTATGGTCAACGTCGTTGGTATCAGTAATCTGGGAGCGTCGAAGTTGCGGTCGTTTCTGATAGCCACCGTCCTTCTGACTTCCGAGAAAGAAACATCGTACACATGGTGTATTCAACAGCTCCGAGAACATGTGTTCCCCAAATGTGAGCCCGGCCTCTTTATTACCGACGAGGAGATGGCGCTTACAAACGCTCTGAATGTGGTGTTCCCGGCAACACCAAATATTCTTTGTTGCTGGCATGTGCAAAAAAATTTTGAAAAGCACTCAGCAGGTCACTTCGATCTCAAGAGCGAGGAAAGGAAATCGTTCATTACAACCGTCAACCAGTTGTTGTTTACACGAACAAAGGATGATTTTACAACCGCCAAGGAATCGTATGCTGCTATTGCATCAAAATGTAACAAGAATCCTGAGGATCTTCTGAATTATTTAAACAAGTATGAATCATGCATATACAAAACAAAAAAAAACTCATTGGGATTATATTACAGTATATTGGCGAGAAAGGAAAAGTGGGCGGAACCGTGGGCGGAAAAATTCCAACATTTTGGAGCCCGTTCATCGCAAAGAGTAGAAGGAGCCCATGCAGCTATTAAGCAAGCTCTAGTAAATGTTGCCGGTCTACGCAAACAATTCAACAAGATAGATCAATGGATGTGCAAAAAGTTAAGTTAGATATTACTACAACTTTTTTTCCAAACTTGACTTGCTTAAATTCAACGTGTTCATTATTCTAGTTTGAACAAGAACAGAAAGAACTCAATCATGAGTATCGCTGTCGACCTCTCATAGACAGGGAGGACGACAGAATGATGTTGCAAAACCTTCATGGCCAGGTAGCCCACTACGCTATATACAAAACGAAAAGGCAATTGAGTGCGGCGCGATATCTCAAAGAAAGGATTGCAAGCTGTACAACATCCACCTCTGATGAGAACTGTACATGCTCTGCAAAGTACAACTATGGTTTACTTTGCAGACATGATTTGTTAGAAAGAGTGGACCCTATAGATATATCAGAGGTATCAACCAGATGGCTTCTAAACAAAACAGATGGTAAGAAAAAACTCTTAATATGTTGCCTTGATTTTCATTATGGTTCGTCACCGAAGCGATACTAAGTCATGACTTATAGAAACGGTCTCATACAGTTTCGCCGCTCCGTCGAGCAGTAATGAGATGCGCCAGAGATTTGCAGACACCCTGCTGGAACTCAGTCATATGTTTGATAGCTGTGAGACTGACCAGCAACGATCAGATCCGTTGACATCATTGGAGATTACCATGGAACAGTTTCGCCCAGTGCCTGTTTCCGAAATCCAAAAGCCAGATACAGTGGTTACCAAAGGGCGCCCTAAAAACTTGAAAGGATCTCGATTGACATCAGGTTTTGAACTGGCTGAGAAAGAAGAGAAGACGCAACGTAAGTAATTAGAAAATGACAAGCGATGGGACATTGATTCCTTTTTCTTTAAGACAAAACATCCATTGAAGAGTCTCGCAAAAGAAAAGTGGACGAAATTGAAGCTTACGAAAATGACTTTGTACCGCATTCTGAACTCAACAAGATAAGAGCAAAGTAAGCGATCCACTCATCTATTCATGTACATAGACTGTATAATGTAGGAGAAACAGTACAGAAACTTCGATGGAATTCGATGTGGATATGTCTATCCCGCGAGAAAATTTTGTAGGAACTATAGACGTAAGAGGAGATGGTCACTGTGGCTTCCGGACCCTTGCTCTGCTTTTGACGGGTAACGAGGATGACTTTCCAACTATAAGGGAGGCGATGCTTGATCACCTCGAGGAAAATGAGGCAATCTACAAAAGCTGCTTCAACCTGCCGGTGGAAGAAATCCGTGATATTTTGAAAGTACCGAGCGACCGCCCTTTTGGTGTTAAAGGCTGGTTTAACGCTGCCTACTGCTGTCAACTGGCAAGCGATACCTTTGGTGTGCCAATCGCCGTATATTCGAATGCAACGCGGGTTGTCAATAATGTCACTGTGCCCATGTTTGATCCAGTCCTCTATCTTCCTATTGACGGCCCAAAATCGAAAGATGTGTACAAAAGGTATCCGCAACTTGTGATGGACAAGAATTACCGCCCAAATCCTTTGTTATTGCATCATGTCGATGGCTTCCATTGGGCCACTGTTGCATTGAAAGAAGCCGGAAGATGATGTGGCCACCGGTCAATGCTAAGCATTATGAAGAGTGTAAGATGCTTAACAAGCCCGACAGAGTGAAGAGTTGCTGGAAGTTTCATCTTCTGATCCAGAAACAGAAACCAGCACAGTCGAAGGAAAATAACCCAATGATCATATCATAAACTTCAAGCTTATTATGTTACTCTATAGACGTTCGTTCCTGTATTCTTGTTACCATATCTATTTCTTCCTCTAATTATATGTTTATCTTTTTCTTGTTCTTTCTTTTTTTATAATTACATATCTTATAGACCATAACTGTGCCGTACGGTCATCTACACTTGTAGGAAAGAAATTATATGAATTATTACTTTTCCAGAAACTTTTGAGAAAATAATATATCGCCATTGACAACACTATTAGCCATCAACTCAGATTACATACGACTGTTCCGGTTATTGCACGATACGACACGTTCTTCTATACGTTTGGGAGCGGAACCCAGATGTGGACGTCGTGTAGCACAGACAACTTCATTTGGAGTTCGTACGACACGACACGACATCTTATAGCAGTGGTCTTTCAAACGAGGATGTCGTGTAGTACTGATATCTTTATTTGGAGTTTGTACAACTCGACACGACATTTTTCCTATTAAGGCTTAGCTGATGCCGTGTCCGAGGTAATTCCCTTACCACTTTATTTGAATCAGCAATGGGATTACGAGCACGGTATCTCTCGGCTGATACGGCGATGAATGGCGACAACGTTTAGGCGATTACGGGCTGTCTGCTTATTTCGCGTCTTATGGTCCTACAGTACTGTCTGAATTTCGGCCGCCATGACACCTTTACCTCCGACCGTTGGATGTTGCTCCAGATGTGCCCGGGAGTTTTCGACTCCGATGTACCAGATGTCTTTGACACCGTTTTCATGGCTATACTAGACGCCTATCACAAGCAGACACCGGCTGTTCTTCTCTCGAGCTTGGGTGATCTATTGAATGATAGGTTTCGTCTGATTCAACATCAGTTATCCTCGTTTGCTTCCGATTCTCCGACAAACAAGTTTCTCGTTGTTCTTGATGAAGCGCAGTCCTTGAGTGATTGTGGGAGGGAATATTTCGTGTCTCGTATGGACTCTAGCGATCTGAGGTCGATTCTCTCTCCTATCATCCATGGACTTAGGAATATTTCTAAGAATGCGAGAGACTACTGTGTGGTGACTTGTGGCACAGTCATTGGTGCGGATGAGCTGGATCTATTGGCGAACTCCGGTGGCATTGCAGGCAGCTTGGACCAAATACAACGCCGTATCGTCGACTTCTCAGGCTGGAAAACGGAAGACCAAGTGGCTACGTACCTTAGTAGTCTTGGTAATGCGATGTCCGAGGACGACAGGGCGAGGCTTCATACACTGATACCAAAAGCAGCTGTCTAAGTGAAGAATTAGTAAGAGGGGAAACAATAAGAAAATACTTTGAGACTCTTGGTAGAGGTTTATTCAGAAGTAAAGATGATGATTACAGATGTCTACCAGCATTATTTATACTGTTCAAATGCTTATTGAATATCTTAGTAATCAGAGGACGCGTAAGCTCTGAGTAATCATCATGGATCGATGATGATCCATGATTATTAATGTCAAGTCAGAGAGCTGTCATCTAGCTGAGTCTGAATAACAATCCCATTGTTCAGGGACAGAGATGTCTGACTAATCACTGTGTCTATGCTAAGATCGTAATCATCGTAATTGTCTTGTCGCACTAATCAAAAGATAGGAGATGTCGGAGGGTACCTTAAGATCATGACAGAATCCTATTATCTTCAGATTGTAGCTATCCGTTGTTAGATGTCTGAATAGATCAGGTTTATCTGTGGATGAAGTGCCGATGGTATGAGAAACTCAATAAAGATCGTTTAGACTTAGTGGATGAAATATGTATAATGATAATGATATGTCAAATACGACATTACCCCCCTCCAGGTTGAAAACCGATGTGAAAAGATTAGTATTTTCTTAATCGTTTGCTGCGAGGGTGTGTAGCAGTTCGAGTATGAGAAAGCGGTTTGGAAGTCACTGAAGCAGTAGCGTTATCAGTAGTACTGGTGGTCTTTCGCTTGGAGCGAGTATTGATGTTAGCTTTGCTGTGAAACTCATTTGCTGTAGTAGTTTTCATAGATTTAGAGGTAGTCTCTGTTTTTTCTCCAAGTCGTGTCCAATATTGGTCAATGGTAGATGGGTCAGTGAATTTTTCAGGTGTTAACCAGCTGTCGTCTTCTTTGCTGTAACCTTTCCATCGTACCAGGTATTCGCGTTTTCCTGGTGTACCTCTATGACTGATAATGGCTTGAACCTCATAAATCTCATCGGCAGGGACAATGTTATCTTGCGAGATGAGTTTTAGTTCTGATGGTGTATAATCACGAGCCATGAGAGTGCCGGTTTCATCTTGGAGGACGTATGAGCCTCCTTGTGTGCGGCGTAATACAGTGTAAGGTCCTCCATAAACAGGAGCGAGTTTTCCAGAGCGCGTGGGAGTTTTTACCATGACGTGACTTCCTTCAGGGATATCAATCATAACGTGTTTGGTGTCAAACTTTTTCTTTTCCGCTTGGTTATGCAGCTCTGTTCTTTCTTTGAGTGCGGGAAAAACGACATCAGCCATGTGCTCAATTCTTTCAATGAGTTCGTCGTACGTTAATGGTTTTGATGGCGTCGTTGTGGCATCGCGGTAGTCCTTGAAGTCATTCAGTTTACGTGCGAACATAAGTGAGAAGGGTGGAGTATTCAGGCGCTTGGAGACTCTATTGTTCAGCGCTAATTGAACACTAGGTAGATAGTAGTCCCAGTCCTTTCCAGTACCTTGTACTTTTTTGCGTATGACTTGAACAGCAGACTGTACCCAGCGCTCGGCGAGACCATTTGCTCGAGGATGATAGGGTGTGGTAAGGCGATGGTCAATACCGGTACTTTCGGTGAATTTTCGCATGAAGCTGTTTTTGAACTCAGTACCATTGTCCGATTGAATGATACGAGGTAGACCAAAGTCGCAGAAGACTTGTACGAAAGTTCTGACAAGTGTATCAGACTGTTTGTTTGGTAGAGCGCGTAGGATACAAAAGCGCGTGCAAACATCGACCATGACGAGCAAGTAGTGGTTACCATTGTTAG